>PJEN01008689.1:0-85701 GCA_004024605.1 Pteronura brasiliensis | reverse complement strand
TCACCCGGGACCGAGGCACAGTCGGGCCGCGGCTCTCGGCGCAGGGACCCCACACGCGGCGGGTCGGGGACACTCACCGTCCTTCTCCGGGAGGAGCGGGCCGGAGTGCGCGGCGGGAAGCTGCGGGTTTGCGGACTCCAGACGGGCCGCGCCAGAGACGGAGACGCGCGGTCACAGGCCGGGGAGCTCGGAGCGCGGCAAAGACCAGGGAGCCGGGAGGGACCCATGGCTTTTCTCGGCTTTTCTCCGAGGGCGAGGGCGCGCTGAGCAGGGGCCCCAGCTCTTGGCTCCTCTGCCAGAGACTGGGCGGCGCCATTTTTATCCTCCTCCCAAGCTCTACGGAAAGCGCTCAGGGAACAAAAGCTCCGCGCAAACCCGAGCAGATGACTTAGCCCGGCCCCTGGCACGAGGTGCAATTCCGACTCGGCAAAGACACTTGAGAATGGGCAACGGCCCCTCCCCCAGCGGATCAGCAAAAACATCCAGCCAAGACCAAGCTTACTGATCAAGGAGAACTGTGGAGGTCCAGAGGAGGGGAAAGCAAAGGATGGAAGTCATGGCTTTCTCCCCATGATTATTTAGTCCTGCAAAGTTAATTAAAATTTTTAATTTTATTTTTTTCTTGTTCTATTTTCTTAACTTTTCCTCTTCCCTTTTTTAAACATTTTTAAACTAGTTTATCTTAACAATACCTTTCTGAAAAAAAAATCTTTTAAACCATCATTATATTTTATCCTTCATTGTATTTAACCTTATTTTTTGTATACATATAGGGTTTTTTCCCTAAAAAATTTTGGGATACAATTTCTTCTAATAGATCAAAATATACCCTAAATCTAGCACAGGGCTTTTTTCTAGTCTCTAGGCTGAGCACATTCTCTCCACTTATTTTTTTCTTTCTTTCTTTTTCCAACCAACTTATCAATTCCTTTTTTACGATTAAAAAAAAATTTTTCATCTTTACAGTCATATTCCATCCCTTCATTGTGTTTACCCTTATTTTTGTATATATATGTGTTTCTTTCTCCAAAATTTTGGGAGGTAGTTTCTTCTAAGAGACCAAAATACACTCAAAATCAAGAGGGTGGCTCTGTTCTATTCAGCTGTCTAATCTATATATACATATATATGTATATATATTCTTTTTACCCTCTTTTTTCTCCCCCTGATTTGGGGTCTCTTCTGACTTGGTTAACATACATTTTTCTGGGGTCTTTGTCACCCTTTTAGTATTTTTATTCTCTCTTTCATATATTCTTATCTGGATAAAATGACAAGGCAAAAAAAAAAAAAACTCACCACAAAAAAAAAAAAAAAAAAAAGAACAAGAGGCAGTACCAAAGGCTAGGGACCTAATCAATATGGTTATTGGTAATATGTCAGATCTAGAGTTCAGAATGACGTGTCTCAAGGTGCCAGCTGGGCTGGAAAAAGGCATGGAAGATATTAGAGAAACCCTATCTGGAGAAATAAAAGCCATTTCTGGAGGAAAAAAAGAACTAAAATCTAACCAAGCTGAAATAAAAAAAGCTATTAATGAGGTGCAAACAAAAATGGGGTTCTTACTACTAGGATAAATGAGGCAGAAGAGAGAATTAGTGATATAGAAGACCAAATGACAGAGAATAAAGAAGCTGAGCAAAAGAGAGACAAACAACTACTGGACCACAAGGGGAGAATTCGAGAGATAAGTGATACCATAAGACGAAACAATATTAGAATAATTGGGATTCCAGAAGAAGAAGCAAGAGAGACAGGGGCAGAAGGTATATTGGAAAGAATTATTGTAGAGAATTTCCCAAATATGGCAAAGAGAACAAGCATCAAAATTCAGGAGGTACAGAGAATGCCCCCTCAAAATTAATAAAAATAGGTCCACACCCTGTCATATAATAGTAAAACTTACAAGTCTTAGTGACAGACAATCCTGAAAGCAGCCCAGGACAAGAAGTCTGTAACATACAATGATAGAAATATTAGATTGGCAGCAGACTTATCCACAGAGACCTGGCAGGCCAGAAAGAAGAGGCATGATACATTCAGAGCACTAAATGAGAAAAACATGCAGCCAAGAATACTATATCCAGCTAGGCTGTCATTGAAAATAAAAGAAGATATTAAAAAAAAAAAAAAAAAAACCTTCCAGGACAAACAAAAACTAAAAGAACTTGCAAACACCAAACCAGCCCTACAGGAAATATTAAAAGGGGTCCTCTAAGCAAAGAGAGAGCCTAAAAGTGGTAGACCAGAAAGGAACAGAGATACTATACAGTAATAGTCATCTTACAGGCAATACAATGGCACTAAATTCCTATCTTTCAATAGTTACTCTGAATGTAAATGGGCTCAATGCCCCAATCAAAAGACACAGGGTATCAGAATGGATAAAAAACCAAAACCCATCGATATACTGTCTATAAGAAACTCATTTTAGACCCAAAGACACCTCCAGATTTAAAGTGAGGGGATGGAAAACAATCTACCCATGCTAATGGACACCAAAGAAAGCTGGGATGGTAAACCTTATAACAGATAAGTTAGATTTTAAGCCAAAGACTATCATAAGAGATGAGGAAGGACACTATATCATACTCAAAGGGTCTGTCCAACAAGATCTAACAATTTTAAATATCTATGCCCCTACCATAGGAGCAGCGAACTATATAAACCAATTTAAAAAATCAAAGAAACACATGACAATAATACAATAATAGTAGGGGACTTTAACACCCCCCTCACTGAAATGGACAGATCATCCAAGCAAAAGATTAACTAGGACATAAAGGCCTTAAATGACACACTGGACCAGATGGATATCACAGATATATTCAGAACATTCCATCCCAAAGCAACACAATACACATTCTTCTCTCATGCACATGGAACATTCTCCAGAATAGATCACATCCTGGGTCACAAATCAGGTCTCAGCTGGCACCAAAAGACTGGGATCATTCCATGCATATTTTCAGACCACAATGCTCTGAAGCTAGAACTCCATCACAAGAGCAAAGTTGGAAAGAACTCAGATACATGGAGGCTAAAGAGCATCCTACTAAAGAATGAATGGGTCAACCAGGAAATTAAAGAATTGAAAAAATTCATGGAAACAAATGATAATGAAAACACAATGGTTCAAAATCTGTGGGACACAGCAAAGGCCATCCTGAGAGGAGAGTATATATCGATAGAAGCCTTTCTCAAGAAACAAGAAAGGTCTCAAATACACAACCTAACCCTACACCTAAAGGAGCTGGAGAAAGAACAACAAAGAAAGCCTAAACCCAGCAGGAGAAGTGAATTATAAAGATCAGGGCAAAATCAATGAAATAGAAACCAAAAGAACAGTAGGACAAATCAACAAAACTAGGAGCTGGTTCTCTGAAAGAATAAGATTGATAAACCTCTGGCCAGTGGGAATGCAAGCTGGTGCAGCCACTCTGGAAAACAGCATGGAGGTTCCTCAAAAAGTTGAAAATAGAGCTACCCTACAACCCAGCAATCACACGACTGGGTATTTACCCTAAAGATACAAACATAGTGATCCGAAGGGGCACATGCACCCAAATGTTTATAGCAGCAACGTCCACAATAGCCAAACTATGGAAAGAACCTAGATGTCCATCCACAGATGAATGGATAAAGAAGAGGTGGTATATACGTACAATGGAATACTATGCAGCCATCAAAAGAAATGAAATCTTGCCATTTGCAACGATGTGGATAGAACTAGAGAGTATTATGCTGAGCAAGATATGTCAATCAGAGAAAGACAACTATCATATGATCTCCCTGATATGAGGAATTTGAGAGGCAGAGTAGGGGGTTTGGGGAATAGGGAAGGAAAAAAGGAAACAAGATGGGATTGGGAGGGAGACAAGCCATAAGAGACTCTTAATCTCACAAAACAACAGAGGGTTGCTGGGGGGTGGAAGGGTAGGGATAAAGTAGTTGGGTTATGGACATTGGGGAGGGTTTGTGCTATGGTGAGTGCTGTGAAGTGTGTAAACCTGATGATTCACAGACCTGTACCCCCTGGGGCAAATACTACATTATATGTTAATAAAAAAAATGTCAAGGGGCGCCTGGGTGACTCAGTGGGTTAAAGCCTCTGCCTTTGGCTTGGGTCATGACCCTGGGGTCCTGGGATCGAGCCCTGCATTGGGCTCTCTGTTCGGCGGGGAGCTTGCTTCCTCCTCTCTTTCTGCCTGCCTCTCTGCCTGCTTGTGGTCTCTGTCTGTCAAATGAATAAATAAAATATTTAAAAAAAATGTCAAAGGAAAATTCCAGCAGACAAGCAGAGCAGGGAAGGAGCATTCTAGGGGAGGACAGAGGATGGGACGTACAAGCTGAGTTACTCCCCAGCTTGCAAATGGTTTTCTCTGTGATTCGGCCATCTGTGTTTGCTCAGTGGCACCCATGGAAGTCAGGTTCCTACCCCCACCCCCAGAAACTGCGGGATAAGGGTGCTGTCTTCCTGGATAAGGATGGCTCCCAGGTCTGTGAGAAGGACATCCCTGTGTCAGAAAGTTAGCATGAGGCTGGAGAGGATGTATACATTACCTCCAAAGGGCAGAGAACGAATTTTCATTGACTCGTCTTCTAGAGTAGCTGCCCTTAGAAAAGGGAGGTCAGGGGCCTCGAGTCAGGAAGAAACCGGTCCCAGTGCAGAGGAGCTCGGTCAGCGGACGAAGCAAAAGATCTTTTGCTCTCAGTGGAAGGATCCTCTAAGACGTGGCACTTTCCCTCTTGCTCGCTAGATGGCACTGTGTTTGCTCCTGAGACCTTCTTGAGCGAGGCTCAGATACCGGCAGGGGCCAGAAGTTTCCAAGGTTCCTTCTGCTCCGTGGCACACTCCCTGTGGCTCTCCCTAAGGTGTCCACGGTGCCTTGAATTCCATATGTAACCTCAGAGCTTGTCTCCGGCATGTTCGCTGGTCCTAAATGCGACTTTGTGAGGGTCAAGGGGTTCCTGGCCATGCCCCCCGTCAGATTGTGGGCACTGTAACAGGCCTCGGGCCAGGTGCCCCGATGGGCAGAATTCACCAGTCCTGGATTCCTAGTGACCCTGGGTCTGTCATTGTAGCCATGAGGGTTGGTCCTGGCTCTGTGGCCCAGGTATTGAAGTGTTTGTTGCATTCAAGGGATGGGATCCCAGATGTGGACCTTGGTGGCCCAGCTGGATAACCCACTCTTTCCCTGCATTTTCTGGAGGGTTAGCGACAGCTTTGCCTTGGGGGAAAATTATAGCAGGTCATTAACTGAAGTGCTCCAAGCAGCGGTTTTTATCCTTTGTCAAATCCTGAACTCACAGAGAGGCCTTCATTAGCTGTCCTGCTGGAAGAATCTAGGAGAAATCTCTCAGAGCATGGACAAGGAGAGAGATTCTTCTTCCCAGGCTTGGAGAAGGTTGAAGTATTGGGAATCCTCTTCCTCTTCCTGTCCCGGAGATACACCCGGGTAACCTCGACTGATGAGCACAGACATGGACGTTTTAGAGAGCGCCCACCCCAGAGCTTCTGACCCCTCTAAAGTGTGTGACGAGCGCCTTTGGGGCCTGGGCTGGAGTCCAAGCCTGGATCCATCTGACAGATCCTCCTCACACGTGAAAGGGCTCTAGGCCAGCTCTATGCCCCCGGACCACAATTCCTTCCCCCTTCTGGGTAAGGAGGCAGCCGCGAGTCTCGGTTTTCCTCAGAAACAGATGCTGAGACAAAGACTCACATGCGCGCAGTTCATCTGAGATGAGCAGAAAACCAGTGGGGAAGGGATAGGAAGGCCACTGCCGACGGAGCAGGCCAGCACTCGGATGCCTGAGCTTACTTCTGTGGGGAGATGCGGGAAACGGCACGAATGCCTTCCCACCACTGTGCCGGCTCAGAGTCTCCCCCGGAGCACAGAGAAAGCTGGGCATGCACGTACGACTCCCGTCAGGTACCGCTTGGTGGCTGTCAGAGGCCCCCAGGCAAAAAGACACCAGAAGTCAGCCACACTGCGGAAGGCCCGAGGGCCACTGACAGCAGCTGTTACTAATGTCCCTCTGCCAGCAAGTGGGCCTGAAGGGAAAGGCTCTCCCAGGCCCCATGGGCCCCAGAGGAGGACCACAGGGTTTCCTCTCTGCAGTTCCGGAGAGACCGTGGGGCAAATGCTCAGCCTGGGATGCAACCAGAGAAACGTGTCAAAGGTCGGTCATCCAGACAGGTGACACAGGCAAACATCCTTGACCTAGTGGGTCGCCAAACGGAACTTGGAACCGAGAAAGCCAGGAGCAGAGTAACAGGGAGAGTTAGTTACCAGGAAACGTTCTAGTCTGATGGCCTCACAGTGGTTTCCCCAGGATGGGCTGAGAGGCGGGTTCCCAGTCTCCCTTCCCGGGGACCCTGGCAGAGGGGCTGGCTGTGATGACCCAGGATGTCGGCACTATTCTGGGATATTGTGGGGCCATCTGAGCTGGTGATGGGAGTCGGGGTGGACAGGTCGGATGAGACACAGCATGGGTTCGGCACATGGGATGCTCTGGTCACCGTTCTTTTGCTGAAGTGCGCTGCTGTCACGTTATTACCGTGGTTAAGGGATCACCCACCGAAATGCCTGAGCTCCCTTGGGATTTGGCTCCAAGAACCTTGTCTGGCATCAGGCAGTGCCTCCTTGGTAAGGTAAGACCCGGACAAGAACTCTGTCTCTTCAGTTTCTTTTCTTTTCTTTCTTCCTTTCTTTCTTGTAGGCTCCACACCCAACGTGGGGCTTGAACCCACGACCCTGAGATCAAGAGGCGAACACTCCACCTGCTGAGCTGGTGTGGGGGGGGGTCTCCTGTGAACTGTAGGGCTCAGGGCGTCTGTGAGCTCGGACGGGAAAATAATTAT
This sequence comes from Pteronura brasiliensis, assembly GCA_004024605.1. Lineage (NCBI taxonomy): Eukaryota > Metazoa > Chordata > Mammalia > Carnivora > Mustelidae > Pteronura > Pteronura brasiliensis. The sequence continues at coordinate 78,836 of PJEN01008689.1, read as the reverse complement.
GCCTTTGGCTGAAAATAATCACACTTTTAGTTTCTTTTGCCTCTAAAAGAAACTTAGCGTTTCCTTCAATCATGAAAGTCGACCACAAACTGAGCAGGTGAAAAGTACCGGCACCTTTGTCAGCCACAAAATCATAGTTTCGTGTCAGATTGGTCCTTGCGGAAATCTCGTGATGTAGACTCATACAACTTTTTATTTTTAATTTTAATTTTAACTCTCTTTGGTGGGGAGGAGCAGAGGGAGAAACAGAGTCCCCAGCAGGCTTCGTGCCCGGCGCACAGGCGGATCTGGGGCTCGATCTCACCACCCTGAGGTCATGACCTGAGCGGGAATCAGGAGCCGGATGGTTCACCAGCGGAGCCACCCAGGCGCCCCCTTGTCCAACTTTGAAATTACAGGGACTGGACCCGTCCCATCTTCCACTGAACGTTTTCGTGAAAGGCACATGTATTTTGGTATCACAGTTTGTGTATTTCTGTATAACTGGGTTTCCCCGTGGTCCTACCTCCTTCACTTCTCACACTTCTGAATGTTATTCTAAGAGGGGGGTCTCTAGGCTCCTGCAGCCTGCCCAACGCGTCCCCCGCATGGGAAAGGTTACAAGTGCCCTGCAGGCCCTCAGATGCCAGCAGGTGCAAGGTCAGGCCAGCGGCCAGAGCGCGGGAAAGGGACCGGAGAGCCCTGGGCTCCTCGTCTCCTCAGGCACCGAAGAGTCACCCAAATGCCACAGTCCCTGGCTTCTACTCCCACGGGGGGAGGGCACGGCAGGACCCGTGGCCTCGCTGGGAACCATGGAGAAGGCGTGTGGAGCTCGGGCTGTCCCCACATCCCGCCACCACCGCGTTGCCTGCTCGGCGGCCCTGGCCACCTCGCCACACACAGACCCGCTGCCAGACCCCTCTCAACCGGCAGTGGGAAGACTTCCCGCAGGGCCACTGCGTGTGCGGTGCGAGGAGCCCCCCACCTCTGACATGTCTCCCCAAAACCTTTGTGATGAGCTGGGACGTGCAGCCTGCCCCCTTCTTCGAGTTTCTCTCTTGCCGTCCTCCCCACTGTTTGCTTATCTGGCTCCTTCTCCTCTTCTTTTTTCTTTCTGGGTTTTTTTGTTGTTGTTGTTGTTGTTGTTTTTTGTTTTTTGTTTTTTGTTTGTTTGTTTGTTTTTTGGTCTCTTTTGCTGTCTCTGAATGTCTCTCGACTGCGTCTCTCCTTCTTTCTGCTCTTCTCTCCCCGTCCCTCTGAGCGTGGTTCTTTCTCTCCTTACAGATGTTTCCGTCGTCTCTCCCTGTCCCTTCCTGCCTCTCTCCCCTCTCTCCTTCCTCTCTTACACACACATGCACATACCCACGTGCACACACAGATCCTTCCGGAGGCTGCCGGCAGCTGTATGAGGCTGGGGACCAGAGGGCAGGGACCCTGCACGGGGATTGCAGTGGGTGGGGAGCCTCTCCCCCCGGCTCTCATGCAATCCACTGTCCTCCCCACCCCGCGCCCCCAGGCGGTCTCGCTGCACGACTGGTGCACCTGTGGCCTCCCCGGTGAGACTGGGAGGCCCGTGCAGGTGCTGGCTGGGTCTCGGAGACGGTTCTCCATCTCACTCTGACGAGCCTGGCCAAGCACCCTCAGTCCTCTGGGTCCCGGTCTCCTCCTGCAGATGGGCCTCACCAAGTCAGGTTCAATATTGGGGTCAGCGGGGTTCCAGTGGGACCTCAGTGTGTGATGGGCAGCCGGGTGACTGCTGCCGCTCGGCCTCCGGGCCCTCCCGCATCCCCTCGCTGAGTGCGGGCCAGCCCCGGCGACCGCCTCTAGAAAGGGGAACATGGCCACAGTGGTGGGATTTCACTTCTGAGGGAAGGCCACGCAGGGTCGTGACTTCCATCTCACCGGCTCTTTTCCTCTCTGGTGTGCCTGCTTGTGCTGATGAGCTGCCACGTCACGAGGGCCACACGGCAAAGAACCGAGGCCACGGAAATCCTGAGTCCGCCTGAATCACCCCAGTGACCGTGGATCTTGGAAGGAGGTCCTCCCCTAGTCCAGCTTCGAAGCAACCCCATCCAGGGCCAACATCTGGATTGGAGCCCAAGGGAGCCGCTGAGGTAGGACCCAGGGACGCTGCTTCAGAAGCTGACCCAGAGGGACTGTGAGGTCAGAAATGTGTCACGTCCCTAAGCTTCGGAATCATTTGTCAGGCAGCGCCGGACACCTACCGCGAGGCATGAAGGTCTTGTGTCAGCGAGGGGAAGCCGACACTTGGTGACAAACAGACCCGAGCATGCAGTGACTGACAAACAGCGTGAGGTGTTCCGCTCAGTGCGGGGCTCTCTCACGCGGTCGTTCGGGACTGAGAACCCTTCCGCCGTGCGGCACCACCGTCCCCGAAGATCCCCCATCGTCTGCATCCAGCTCAGAAGGGCCAAGACAGCAGGCGGAGGCCAAAGACAGCCGGGCATTGGGTTCTTCTCCGCGTCACCTGTCCTGATGCTGACATTTCCAGGGACGTGTTCCTGAGAAGTTCTTGCCTTTCTCCTCTCATCCAGGTCCATGCGTCCTCACGTGGCCTAACTGAGGCCTGGGCCGGGGTGTCTCCTCTTCAACGGCCTGCCAGTGCTCAGGCGATGGGTTCTACGGGAGCTTGGCCTGCTTCGGGGAGAGGTCACCGTGCACTGCCGTGGTTGACTGATTCCTTAATTCCCCTGCAAAAGCATGAGCTCCAGAAGGTTCCCACACCACCCCACGTCTGCACCGTCAGGGTTGACCCAGTGCACGCAACATTTTAAGCTGCCCCGAGTCAGGTTTGCTGAATCAGAAGAGACGTTATCTCTGAACCAGTAAAGATGCTGCGCAGTGCCACGGGGCAAGAATCCCAAATAACTGTTGTGCGAACCAAAGGCTTATTTATTGCTTTATTTTCCTTCCATGTAAAGAAATTGGTAAGTAACAACCCAGGGTTAGTATTTGCTGCCACACGGTTCTCAAGGTCCCCTTGTAATTATAACACAGTGCCGCAGCTGTAGCCATCCTGTCCGTGTTTCAGGCAGCAGAAAAAAGGCGGGGTCCAGGGCCAAAGGGTATGTCTCCATACCCTGAATCGGCCTCTATTTTTAAGATTTATTTATTTATTTTAGTGAGAGAGAGAGAGAGAGACAGAGAGAGAGCAGGGGTAAGGGCAGAGGGCAAGGAAGAGAGAATTTCAAGCAGACTCCGTGCTGAGCAGGGAGCCCAGTGCAGGCCTTGATCCCATGATCCTGAGATCATGACCTGAGCCGAAATCAAGAGTCCACCTTTAACTCACTGTGCCACCCAGGTGCCCCTGAATGGGCCTCTTTTCAAGAGCATCCCCAGAGGAACAACTACTTACCTCTCAGTGGCCACGCCCATCTGCCAAGGAGGCTGGGAAATGGGGCTTCCTCGCCAGGCGCTGTGCTGTATCCAGCAATAGCAAGTTCTCTTGCCAAAAAGGGGGAGATCGGACAGACCAGCAGCTTCCGATACAGCCTCTTACTCCTCAAGGGAGCAGAAAGATGGATTCCCGCTGATCCAAATCCCAATTGGCTTTTCCATAATACCCATTAATGGTATTCGTGAAACTGTCTTTATCGGTACACTCTTCAGGCTCCCCACTGAGAAATGACCCCAGGCCGTGGCTCTTTTGTTACCGCTAATAACGGCCAAGTGGAGAGAATGGCCCTGCCATCTCCGGGACAGATGGATAGCCACTAGCCAGACTGTGGCATCTGGTGGCTGAGATGATTGGAGAGACAACGCCCATGGAGTACCTTTTTTCTTTTTTTTTAAGTGGCAGTAGACTTATTTATTTTTTTTTTAATATTTTATTTATCCACTTGACAGACAAAGATCACAAGCAGGCAGAGAGGCAGGCAGAGAGAGAGAGGAGTAAGCAGGCTCCCTGCTGAGCAGAGAGCCCGATGCGGGGCTCGATCCCAGGACCCCGGGACCATGATCTGAGCAGAAGGCAGCGTCCCTCAACCCACAGTTTCCCTTATTATCAACACCTTACGTTGGTATGATGCACCGTTGTAATTAACAATTCAATTATTGGTATTTTTTTCAATTATTGATATCTTTATTTTAATTTTTTAAACCTTTTATTTAAATCCCAGTGTGGTTAACATACAGTGTTATATTAATTTCAGGTGTACAATACAGTGATTCAGCACTTCCGTAAAACAAACACCCAGGGCTCGTGACAAGGGCCCTCCTTCATCCCCATCCCCCGGTTCACCCATCCCCCCTACCCCTCCCTGGTAACCATCAGTTTGTGCTCTATAGTTAAGAGTCCTTAATTTACCTCGTTTTTTTCCCCCTTTGTTTCTTAAATTCCACATATGAGTGAAATCACACGGTATTTGTCTGTCTTTGACTTTGACTTTTTTTTTTTTAAGATTTTTTATTTATTTATTTGTCATAGAGCATGAGAGCACATAAGCAGGCAGAGAGAGAGAGAGAATCAGGCTCCCTGCGGGGCAAGAAGCCCGATGCGGGACTCGATCCCAGGACCCTGGGATCATGGCCTGAGCCTAAGGCAGCGGCTTAACCGACTGAGCCACCCAGGTGCCCCATGTCTTTGACTTTTTCCACTTAGCATTATACTCTCTAGCTCCAACCATGTTTTTGCAAATGGTAAGATTTCATTCTTTTTTATGGCTGAGTGGTATTCCTGTGTGTGTGTGTGTGTGTGTGTGTGTGTGTGTGTGTGTGTGCATACCACACAGTCTTTATCCGTTCACTAATCAATGGACTCTTGGGCTGCTTCCATATCTTGGTTACTGTAAATAATGCTGCTGCAAACATAAGGGTACACGTATCCCTTTGAATTAGTGTTTTTGTATTCTTTGGATCAATGCCCAGGAATGCAATTGCTGGATTGTAGGGTAGCTCTATTTTTAAATTTTTGAGGAACCTCCATGCTGTTTTCCACAGTGGCTGCCCCAGTGTGCATTACCACCAACAGCACACGTGGGTTCCTTTTTCTCTACATCTTCTCCAACACCTGTTGTTTCTTGTATTTTTTATTTTAGCCATTCTGGCAGGTGTGAGGTGGTATCTCATTGTGGTTTTGATTTACATTTCCCTGGTGATGAGTGATGTTGAGCATGTTTTCATGTGCCTCTTGGCCATCTGGATGTCCTCTTTGGAGAAACATCTTTCATGTCTTCTGCCCTTTTTTTATTGGATTATTTGGGTTTGGGGTGTTGAGCTGTATAAGTTCCTTATACATTTTGGATACTAGCCTTTCACCTGATATGTCATTTGCCAATATCTCCTCCCCTTCCATAGATTGCCTTTTAGTTTTGCTGATTATTTCCTCCACTTTGCAAAAGCTTCTTATTTTGATGTCGTCCTAATACTTTATTCTTGTTTTTGTTTCCATGGTATACCATTATGAACTACAATTGATAATATACTCAGATTTCTTTTTTTTTAAACTCTGTCTCCTTTTTATTGTCCCGGGACCCCACATACGACACTACATTGCATTTAGTTTTCACGTCTCCTCAGGCCCGTCTTGACTGTTTTGCAGACCATTCTTGTTTTTAATCCCTTGACAGTTAATGTGATTGGCCATTTCACAGAATGCCCCTCTACTGGAATTCGTCTCATGACCTGTCTGTGGTTCTGTGTTTTTCTGGAGGAAGAGAGCAGAGGAAAGCGCCACTCATGCCTTCCTGAGACCCCATCCAGCTTTGGGCGATGGCTCTGTTTAGAAGGCAGATTCTTACACTGTGCCCAAAGCCACAGCCTGGCATCCATCCATCTGGCCGCATTCCGACAGAGATCCAGACTGTCTCCCGTGGGTGTTCTCCCACCCCAAACCTTGGTGGTCCACTGAGTCTTCAAGCAGTGACTGCCAAGTTCAACACACTTGGCTTCTTCCTCGATAAGATGTGACCTCCAGGATCATCTCCACCCATTCACTGAGTGGAGTCCAAGGGGGCAGGACAGTCGCTGGATTTTCCGGATTTTTGGCTCCAGGATCCCACTGATTTCTCCTGGAGCTTGCTGGCCTGGATTAAAGCTCATTTCATTTTTATGCTAGATGCTTGCTAAGCCGTATCTCCCGTGGCATGCATTAGTACAGCTGGCTTTTCAAACCAAAGTGCGGGAACTTTAATTCATCTCATCAGAGCTAATCATGTTACGACCCCATTACGCACTATGTATAGGAAGTCATGGGTATCTACATGCGAGGAAGAAGTGGGGAAGGATGTTCCTGATGCAATGAGCAGTGCTTCAAGGTCTCTCTGGGTGGCGGGATTATTAATGTTATCTTCTTCTCATTATTACTTACTTGCATTATCTAATTTCTCTAATGTACTGTCAATTAATTTGTAAATCACATTAAACAAAAAAAATTTTTTTTTGCTCCTGTTTGGATCAGATTACTTTCCTAGCCTGCGGGGGATGTTCTGAACCGTTTTGGGCAGGACTGGCTACGCCTCTCCTGGGAGTTCTGAGTGTGTGTGTGTGTGTGTGTGTGTGTGTTGGAACTTGGAGCTGATAAAAAGGGAGTAGAAGTCGGGGGCAGGAGGCTGGAATGTCCCGCCTGTTCTACGTCAGCCGCGGCTGCATTGGGACAACGGTGCTCCTGGGACTCGGGGACACGCAGAACGAAATCAGTGCATCTCTGCTCCTCCGTCCTCTGAGGGTCTGTGCAGAAAACCTGGACACGGGCCTGGTGACAGCCTAGTCCTCCTCCTCCTCCTCCTTCTCTCGTGCCTGGGGCTTGTATGTTAGGACAGAGGCCTCAGAACAAAGCCACCTGCGTAGACGGTGTAGCCTCGTGGTTATGAACGCGTGCTTTTGGGCGAGGCCGACTGGAGTCCGAAACCCACACCTTCCACTTGCACACTCGTGAGGTCAGGCCAGATCCTGAGCTTTCTGAGGCTCGGTGTCTCATCTACGCAGGTGAAATAGAAGCACCTGCCCGGGGGTCGCTGGGGACACGCCTGCAGGACGTGCTCGGGTCACAGTGGTGGTTGTAGTCATGGTGACAAATTGGAGTCGGTACCCCACTCTCCAGCCACAAGGTGGGCCCCATCCTGCCGGAGAAATCCCACCAAGTGCTGGCTGTTAGCACCAGCCTGATAAAGAAACCAAGAGCGATCCAAGGAAAGCAGTAACGATGAAAAATGAGTAAAAACAAAACTGAAACCCAAACCCAAACCCAACCTTCTCTGCCTTTGCGAGACATACTGGCTTGCACTCACCTTCGTCGGTGCCCAGCCTCCTCATGCCTCTGGGAAATTCTTTGTGGGTAAAAAAGACCTTTAAAGAGGGAGTAACTTAAAGTAAAATAAAGTAAAACCTCAGAACACAAAGAGAAAACACACAGGGGCCACCGGCCTTGCACCGTGACAACCCGAGCACGGACTCTTCCTTCCTCGGAGGCGGCGGCGGCTTTCCTCTGCTAAGCTGGCCTGTCCAGAGCCGGGCCTGACTGATGTGACACCTGCAGAGACCCACCGGCACTAGGAGAGCCTCAGCCAGCAGGGGCCGTCCATCGGGGTCAAGGTCAGGGTCGGGTCAGAGTCAGGCTGTGATCATTCAGTTAGGAGGTGTGGCTCTCCTCTTCCTGTGGTACCTGCTTGGGAGTGACCCAGAGGTGAGCAACCAGAAGGGTTGAGAACAAGTCCCAGAGCAATGAGAGCGTCCTGGGTCCGTTGGTGCCATGTCCTCACACGATCGGGTGGGACGAGAAGAGAACCACGCTGTGCTTTTCCAGTGGGAGCTTTTTTATTTTTATTTTTCAAGATTTTATTTATTTGAGAGAGAGAGAGAGAGAGAGAGAGAGAGAGCATGCACACGTAAGCAGGGGGAGCAGCAGAGAGAGAGAGAGGGGGAAGCAGGCTCCGTGCTGAGCAGGGAGCCCGATGTGGGGCTCGATCCCAGGACCCTGAGACCATGACCTGAGCCGAAGGCAGAGGCGTCACCCACTGAGCCACCCAGGCGCCCTCCACCTGGTGCTCTACAGGCACCTGCAGGTTCTCCGACTTCTGCAGCTGCAAGACGCCCATAAGATTCTCAACTGTTTTCCTTCCTTCTGGTAATTATCTAACAATCGGCATAAAGCCATTCTGGGTGAGCTGGAGGACCAGGCGCGCGCCCGCCGTGAATCGGGGACGAGGCTCAGAGTTGATGGCACAGCAGCACCGGCACCAGCGAGCGCCGCAGTAATGGTCCGTGTGAGGGAGAAGCAAGGAAGGGACGTCCACGGACGTGCGGCTGCCGCTCCGGAAGGCCGGGGGGATGGAGCCTCCTGCCTGCTCCGTCCCGCTCCGTCCTCACCACGCGCCAGGAGAGCTGGGACGAAGGAAGGTTCTGCGCCGAGCGCAGGAGTGGCGGGTAAACGTTCCGGAAGCAGCTGGTGTGCGGAGAGGAGGAGGAGGGTTCAAGCTGTCCCCAGACCCCGAGCGGCCTGGGCCTGGGCGGCCACTGCCAACAGGGCAGTTTTATTGACTCCAGTTTTACTGACTTTGTGCACTTGTATCGACTTGTACATTTATATTTTATAGCGGTAACGGGTCTATGAGCAAAAGCTGTTTGGTGTTTACACGTATTTGAGGAACACGACAATAAAAGATAAATCAGGTCAGCCCTGAGGGGCTGTGAGGATTGTTGTTGTTTTTTTTTTCTCAGAAGGATTCTGTCTATTCATTTTCCTAAGAAACAGTAAATGAACACTTTCTCCCCCAATAGGCGACCAATCCGAGGCGAACGGGATGTGGCTTCCCCGGCCCCGAAACGGAGCCGATTGCCGGGGGGTGGCGGGGAACTTGCCGTCCGTGGATCGTTTTCTGTCCGCTACAACCCGCGCTGTGACAACTTCAGGCCACACCGAGGATTTTTACCCGCAGTTCGCCTGTTGTCTGCGCTCCAGAGGGTGGGTGGCGGGAGGCGGTTCCTGACATCCGGTCCCCGCAGTCTCTGCCCTCGGACACGCTGTCTGCAGAGCGGCTGAGGCAGACACCGCGCCCGAGGAAGGCCAGGACCCAGTGAAACCGTGAACGAGGCGACCGTTAGCCCCTGGGGTATTGGGAAGCCTCTGTTCGCTAAGGACGGCGGTGATGGCGGGCCAGGCCTGACGGTCTCCGTGTCCCGCCACCACCAGCGGCCCCGGTGGCCCCTGACCGGCTCAGTTCTTCGGCTTGGCTCTCGGTGCTCGGGCAGCGCAGGGAGCCCACGGCGAGAGGCGGCCGGTGAAATGCAGCGGGGCGCCTCCTGCAGGAGCTGTCGGCTGCGGCCGCTCGGGGGCGAGGACCCCGACATCTCTACAGACACCCAGATCCCCATTTCCGCTGCAGGCGCAGACCCCGTCGCGGGACGGCCCAGGCTCCGGGGCCGGGGTGCCGTATCTTCGTTCTGTATTGTGCATATCTTCTCGCATATGCCGCATCTGTGCTCCTCTCTCCAACACAAGCCTCAAAGGATCCTGGCCGTGCACGTGCTCCGCGAAGTTCAGCTCCTTCTTGCTTCCCTCCCTCTCTTCCTCTTAAGACACAAGTCAGAGAAGCGTCCGGAGCTGCTTGTCAAACTGAACGGAACGGGGCGTCTGGAGTTTGGGGCCCCTCGGATCGCTAGGCCCAGGTTTCAGGAACTTCCCGATTAAGTGAGAAAAAGAGCACTAGCAGGGGTGAGGGGCAGAGGGAGAAGCAGGCTCCCCGCGGAGCAGGAAGCCCGACGTGGGACTCGATCCTGGGACTCCCGGGATCATGACCTGAGCCGAAAGTAGATGCTTGACCAGCTGAGCCCCCCAGGGCGCCCGGTTGCCTCTCAGCAGCAGCGTTTACAGCAGCCGAGGTGCGGAAGCGGCCGAGCGTTGGTCCGCACGGGAAAGGATAAAGACGAGGCGGCCGACACACACGGTGGGTTGTTACTGGGCCGTCAAGATGAAAACTCGTCGTTTGCAACCACAAGGCTGGAGCGAGGGAGTATAATCCTGAGCGAAATAAGTCAGAGAACTGCCCTGTGCGATTTCACTCTTACGTGGGATTCAAGAAACCAGTGAGCAAAGGGGGAAAGGGGGGAGAGAGAAAGAGAGAAAGGGAGGGGTAAGGGGAGAGGGAGCAACCAAGAAACAGACTCTTAAATCTAGAGAACAAAGCGATGGCTCGGAGGGGAGGTGGGGGGTGGGGAAGCAGGTGATGGGGACTAAGGGGCAGCCTGGCCAGCTGAGCCGCGGGTGGTCACGGAAGTGCTGAACCGCTACACTGTACACAAGACACGAACATAACACTACTTGTTAACCACATGGGAATTCAACTAAAAACTCAGTAAGACACAAGCAAAAACAAGAGGAGCTGCTCCCAAGGAGCAGGGACTGGGGACCCGAGGCCAGTTTCCTGGCTTCCCGAACAGGCTCCAGGCCCCTCCCAAGCCCGTCCCCGGGGGGCCGTCACGGGGCTGGGGGGCGGCCGGCGGGGCTGTCACTCAGCCCTTCTCAGAGCGGCTGTCCCAAGCCAACTGGAAGGAGAGAACAGCGTGCGAACGGGGCAATTCATGGGGCAGCCATGGGAGAGCCCCTCGGTCGGCCGGGGCCCAGCTCCTGCCCTCTGGGAGACCGGGGTACGGTGTGAGAACAGCAGGAAGATAGAGCAGACGGACAGAAACGGCTTCGGGAAACCAAGCAGAAGGGCTCGGAGGGGGTTAAGACTGTGCTTTCCCAGTCTTCCTCTTTCCACTTCCCTGGCCCCCCGAATGAGCACAGAGACGGCGTTCGAGGAAGAGCGCACAGAATCAGAGACGTCGGTGGCGAGGCTTGGACATGTGTCGGGGCACCACCTGTGAGGTTTTCGTCCATATAGATAGGGAGGGGGATTGAGAGAAAAGAAGAAATAGTCACCGGACAGGGGAGTGGGGGTGCAGGTGAGGGACTGAGGGGACAGACGGGGCGTGGAGCAGAGGCTGTCCCAGCTCGGCCCCCTCTGCAGCGTCCCCGGCCCCCAGCAAGGGCGGGGAGTGAGATCCCCAGCTACAGATGGTACCAACTCCCACCGTTTGCTGAAGGAGCATGAGGCGTCCCTGGAGCCCAACGCCCGGAGCCTGCTGCCACTATGAGGACACATGGCCCCTTTCCTGCAGAAGGAAGAAAGCCGCCCGGGGCCCACGGAATGCCTCAGCGCGATCTGCGGTCAAAACCTCAGCCTCCGGCGAAACAGGCTTCGGCCTTCTTCCTGTTTTCCCTTCGAGACCCACACAGGGGGAGAACGGAGCAGTCAGGGCCGGACTCCACCGCACGGCGTGGTATCGTGATATTCCTTCAGTGTCTCCCTGGACCCAGCTGGGAACCTGCTGGCCTTAGCGCTTTTCACGTCACGGTGACCCCAAGACGCCGTTATTAAAGTCTGAGGAGCTCCTTATTACCGAACGGTTGCACTTTCTATCACATGCTCATGGACCCCGGTTCTCAGAGAACCCCGAAGAAAACTGGCATGCGTGTCTGTGTGGCCCCAACGAGATGGACCTTCTCGGCCTCCTCACAGGGAGGAGGTGCTGTCCTAGCTAAAGGGACCCCTGACCATACCCATTTCCTTGATGGAGCTCCGGCACCTTTCAGGACCCACATCTCCATGAGAACAGGGGGCAGGTGCTTCCGCCAGAGGCACCATGGTTTTGAGAGGTGTCTGGGGCTTCACAGCATCAGGAGCAGGTCGATCAGGGCGACGCAGACGGGTCACCACAACCCTCCTCCTCTCTTCAGCTTCCGGCACCAGCCTGATTCCCCCACACTGGGTGCCCCCAGGGCGTAGTAAGTGAATGCCGAATGCTAAATTCTGTCCCGCTTTGGGGGGACGTTGAGTTCAAGTGGAGGCTGGCTTTGTGTCTGCCTGTGCTCCGAGGGCTGTTGCTTACAGTAAGACCAAACCCTCAAACCAAAGGAGCCCTCCGCCATGTTCCAGGAGCTCCCCCCGAGCCCCGGGTTCTGGAAGGACCAAGAAGCAAACAAGGCTGCTCTGGGAAGTGCTCACATGTGTTTATTTCACAAGGGAGGAACGGGGCAGGGCGCGATCGCCAAGAAGATGCCACCAAAGGAGACATAGTGAACCCCAACTGGGCGACTACAGGATTTGGTTCTGGGCAGGGCTTGGCCTCTGGGGACAGGATGAGGGACAGAGGGGGAACTGGCAAAAGGGACAGCCTTCCATCTGGGGCTCCACATGGGGCAAGGCTGGGGGGTGTCCTCCTGGCCAGAGAGGCGTGGCCAACCCCCGCCCCCACCCGGCTTCCAGCAGCCTCGTCCTGATCCAGGCGAGCCACGACGTGACAAGCCCACGGCCAGGCACAGACACCCGCTCTTCACACTGCAGGCTCACGCCCAGACACACTCATGCACAGCCCACGCCGTCACGCACCGCACAGGCACACATGCTCATAGGCATGCACACGCGTCCATATATTACCTCTGATTTGTAAGTGCACCCTGACCAGAGGGCAATCGCAGAAATTATTACTCTTCAGGGAGGAATCGACTGCCTTCTCCGCCCCCAGCCAGCAGAGCATGGGGTGACATGAGATGGACACGGAGCACCCCCGGGGTCCTGAGCCCGCCCCCTGCCCCTCGCCCCTTGCTGTGCTGGCTTCAGTCCTTAAGCTCCAGGTGAGTCAGGGCTCCCTGGTCCCCGGGAGGGCAGAGCTGCCCCTGGCCCAGCGCCAGCTCCGGGGGCCCCCTCCTAGCCACAACCTCCCTCCGTGCTCAGCCTCTCCGTGTCGCTGGCTCCCTGCAGACATAGCAGAGCCGCTGGCCCAGGGACACGGGAGCCTAGGGCCTCGCTGGGTGACCATGGGACCATTCATTCCTCCCAGGCCATCTTCAGCGGGTCCAGGAAAGTCCAGGGCTGTCCGCCTGGTGGAAAGGTTGGGGTGGAGGCAGCCTCATAAGCGGGCATCTGGGCAGAAGCGACATTGAGGGACATGGAGTGTTGGGACCCCGGGGCCCCCACCGAGGAGGGGAAGACAGGAGGCGGCTGAGCACGGGCCCCCGCTCTGCTGAGGGCTGGGGGCGGTGTTCAGAAGCTGCTGCAAGAGAGGGATGAGAAGGAGGAGGGGCCCCGCCAGTCCCAGTCCAGAGGGCGGCTGGGAAGAGGATGCGGAGGACGTGGGGGTTTCACGCCACGGTACGTGGGCCACATCCGGGCAGCAGAAGACACGGCTCCTGGGTTCCCAGAGGAGGGGTTGGGGATCTTCCAGGGGGCGCGGGCCTCACGGCAGCTGAGTGCCGAAGGGGGGGGACACCACGGCTCCCTCTGGGGCCCTGTGCTGCCCTGGAGAAGCCCCGGGAGGCCGCTGAGCACCTGCCGGCTTCCTGCTGTCTCTCCACCCGCGCAGCCGGTCCAGAAGACGGGCAGACCCCGTCCCGGGGGCCGGGCTCTGGGGGCCCCTGCCACTCCCTGCTACTTGATTGAGTTCTTAATTGTCCACCTCTGTCCCGTGCAGCTGCGGAGGATGAGGTCAATGCCAGCCAGGCCCCGGTCCTCCACCTCTAGACAACGCCCTGTGCCCTTATTCATGATGGCTCCGTTCTGGGTGAAAGGAGGAGAGACAGAGACAGACGGAGATGGAGATACAGAGAATAAGACAGAGACAGAGAGACAGAAACAGATAGAAACAGAAAGAGAGAGAGAGAGAGAGAGACGTGGACGGAGAGAAAGACAAAGAAAGAGGTTTAACCACTGCAGTGCCCGGCACAGGGCCTCTCACAGGGAGCCGTCCCACCAAAACTCTTTGCACAGGGAAAGGGATCATTGGAGCCTCCTCCAGAAACCCTAAAGTTAGAAAAGGTGTCAGCTTCACCAAGTCTGAATGGCTGAACCCGGTGTCAAGCCCCCATGGGGGATGGTGTCTGAGAGTGAGATTTCCGGGGAGACCTGAGCTCTGACTTTCCCCATCCTACTGACTACTTAGCGGATTTCGGAAAACTCACCGCACAGTCCCCTCCCCGAGATCTGTCGGCTCCCAGCCTGCCTGGTGCTGCTGCAGGGTGTCCCACACGCAATCCCCTACCTCTGCGGACTCCCCCAGATGTGCCCTGGGTTCATGAGGCTGGCCCTGGGCTGGAGACCTTGGGGAAGTCGCCCCCTTATGGCCCACAGCAGCCCCTAGGTGCTCTGGGGTGCCGGCCTTTCCCTGGGGCGCTCACCTGGACGAAGTTCCAGCGCTTGTACAGGCTGCTCTTAACTTTGTCGCAGTCGAGGAGCTGGGGCAGCCGACTCTTGGAGTTGTCCACCAGGCAGCGGGTGTCAGGGAGGAGCGTGGTGGTCCCCAGGGCACCCAAGTGCAGGAAGCCCTCCTTGGTGTAGCGGGCAAGCTGGGGAGAGAGCGGAGCAGAGGGCAGGGGGCGGTGAGTCAGGTGTGCAGGTCTCACCCACCACGGCCGCGGTCCTGGCTGCCATGGACCCAATTCACAGATGAGCCCTGCTCAGGGGGCCTCCTGGCTTGCTAAGTCTGGGTGCTGCATCCCCAGGCCCAGGCAGGTTTCTTTCTAAGCATGTTCTCTGTCAGTGTTTCTGGACTGTGGGCTTCTGTCCATCAACATGAGGGAGCAGGAATAAATAAAAGAGCAGGACTTCGGATTTCTAAAGCTCAGCTCTGCTCCCCGTGGGAGCCACCCCGAGTAAGTCCCTTAAACTCTCCGAGTCTGCATTTCCACCTGTTTGTAAATTGGGATTAATTAATCAATGCCGCCCTGCTGTAAACTCCCAAAGAGGTGGGTCGCTGAAAAAGAAACAGACACATTAAAAGGCATTGCACCTAACAGGAGTTAAAATAAATACACACCAAAATGGCAAGGTGATACCACATTGGGAAAAAAATTCTCATTTTGTCAAGGTTGGCATAAAATGGGCGGCAGTGGGATAAATTATGACAGTCTTTCCAAAAGGGGATTTCAAAATAGATACTTTGTGTGCTTTAAATTTTTTTTCTCTTTTGACCCAAAAAATCCACTTTTAGAAATCTATCCCAAGGTAAAAACCCAAACCGGGAACACAAGCTGACAGACGTAGGATGTTCGCGGCAACATCATTTAGGATGACGGAAAAGCGGAAGGGTCCTACGTGTGCCACACAACGTGGGTGCTTGATTCTGCTCCATGCACCCCGACAGATGCTGGGGGATTGTGGGAGATCGCAAAAACAGCCACATCCGGGGCACAGGGCTGGCCCAGTCGGTCAGGCGTCCGACTCTTGGTTTTGGTTCAGGTCATGATGTTAGGGTCGCAGGCTCGAGCCCCATGGCAGGCTCCGCACTTAGATGGCATCTGTTTGAAATTCTCTATCTCCTTTTCCCTCTGCCCCTCCCCTCACTTCTGCCTGCTACCCCCACCCCACTCAAATAAATAAATAAAATCTTTTTTTTTTTTTTTTTAAGGCCACACCCTTCCCTCTTCCTTCCATACACCCTGGGCGGTACGACTTTCGAAGCCATGTCCTTCAAGAGGTGAAGCTGGTTTCTCCATCCCGTGAGTGCTGGTGACTTACTTAGACCAACACAATACAGCAGAAGTGAGGATGGACTAGCCTTTAGCCTGGCGTGCTTCTACTCTCTTGCTCTGGGAGTCCTGCTGGCCCTGTGGCAGTAAGCTCTGGATACCCAGCCAAGAGCCAACCATCAGACAAGTGGACGAGGTCGTCCGACACTAGGCAGCCCTCAGCGGTCCGGCTAGCTGCCAGGAGGTGTAGGGATGAGTCAGCTGAAATCAGCCAAGCCCGGTCCGGATCACAGAACCACCCAGCGCATCTGGACAATGCACAGTGAATGCACATTGCTTTATGCCAGTAGGTTTTGGGGGGCTAGTTGTCACACAGCAAGAGCTAACTGATACGGAGATGGTGCTGCCTCCTAACCCTTCCTACAGCGGGACCCATGCTACTCTAGTGGCCTCTCTCCTGCCTGTCTGTGTCGTCTAAAATTCTGTATTCCAGCCTTGGAGCAAGTACACTCCTCCGTCTTCCACACTCTTTTAGGGGTAGGTACTGTGTCTAATTAATTTCATTCCTTGCTTGGAGAAAATCACAGACCAAGTGCTCAAAACATGCTTGCGGACGAGCACGTTATAAATGTGGGGAACGACATCGTTTAAAAGACGCGACGATGTCTGTTCATTTAAGCTCCACAAGCATGTTTTGAAGAGTTCTCTGTGCGACCTGCCTGGAACCAGTTTCTGAGAACACGAGGACGGGGCTGTGTTCCCACTGATAACTCCAGCGCAGGCTGGTGAAGGCAAGGAGAAAGGAAGGTACATCTCTCATTTTTGCTCTTACATGCTGCGAGGTAGCAGGGTAAGAAGATTATTAATAACAGCTGGTGCTGAATAAATTAAAAAATAAAATTACCAGCTTGTGTATTTTTTCAAAAGCTTTTATTTATTTATTTGCCAGAGAAAGAGAGATCACAAGTAGGCAGAGAGGAAGGCGGGTGGGGGGTGGGGAAGCAGGCTCCCTGCTGAGCAGAGAGCCCGATGCGGGGCTGGATCCCAGGACCCCGAGATCATGACCTGAGCCGAAGGCAGAGGCTTAGCCCACTGAGCCACCCAGGCGCCCCCCAGCTTGCATGGATTAAAGACACACTGGGCATTATTTCTAAGCTTCATAAAGAGAATAAAGAATGTAATTTTTACAACAACTCTCTGAGATAAGTTTCCATTACTCTCCTGTTTTAAAGATGAAGAAACTGAGGTTTGAGGACATCTGGTCCCCTGGCTGGGTCCTGGCCTCCCTCCTTGGGACCCGAGGGACCCTGGCCCAGCACTGACCAGCTGACGGGCCTCTTCCTAAACGATCCCGGGCTTCTCCTGAGAGCCTGGGCGTTTCTGGCCAGGAACGGAGCCAGAAGGAAGCTCTGGTCCAGGAGTGCCTCTTCTCCAGGGCCCGAGTTTTCTGCAGAGGTTCTCACTGCTGATGAAAACCCCTCAGAAATCCTCTGCTTTGATCCCTGAAGGGGGGCCCACCTGCTCCCTGCTGAAACAAGGGACAGGGAGTTTAAGTGCCCTTGAGAGAGATGCGGTTAACATGCGCTTTAAACCCCAATTAGTTCCAAATCAGAGGGATTGTTAGAGGCGACACGATAAGAAAATCTGAAGCCCTCCTCACCCCTCCCTCGACAATGTCTCTCTGAATAGACTCAGACTCACTAAGTGCAAAGTGGTGAATGGCGGCGAGCTGCCGTTACGTTGGGGGAAAGACAGACACAGCTGCTTACTGACATTATGAATCAATCTATTATCCAGCAGGCAAATGAACAGCGCTAAGAACATTAATTAACTGAGCATATCTGTGCCCCAGATGTTTAAAGAGCGACGCTGAATGCCACTGGGAGTTCGGGGCCCTCCTTTCTGAGGTCTGTGAGTGAAGGATGAGACCCCAGCCACTAGGACCAGCAAAGCCAAGCTGTGCACATGTCTGGGTGTGGGGGAGGGTGGGGAGGCCCTACAGGCCTTCCGTTCTGGGGGAAGGCGCTTTCTCAAGCCAAAAACACATGCACAGGTCCTGCTGGCCTGGCCAAGGGGGCAAGGTCGGGGAAGGGCGCGGTGGTCTGAAAGGATGGTGGGGCTCAGGTTACACCAACAGATGACACACTGCCTCTCCCCCACGAGGCAGGAGGGTGGTGCGAATTCGGATCCCGTGCCAACCCCGTCCCTGTTCCTGTGCCAGTCCTGGGTCGCGAGTCTCCGTGGTGTCCTCGGACCGCTGTCTGGTCCCCCTCCCCAGCTCCCCGTCCCCGGTATCCCTTCCTTAAGGGTCTCTGCTCCCTGGCCTCTGAATGTGCCACAGGCTTTCCTGCCTTCAAGGCTTTGCTCCAGCGGACTCCTTACTGGCCTTCTTCCAGAAGGTTCGAGCTTCAGCTTTCCCAGACTCTGTGCAGTTCTCTCCATCCCCACGGTGTCTTCTCTAACTCTTCCTTCCCCCACCCCCACACCGTCCCTCAAGCCCTCGGTGTCAATGATCCCTATGTTTCAGTGTCTTACTCCCAGGGGGTGTGGGAGTGCCTCACTTCCTCTAGCCCGTTCTGGGAACCCACTAAGTGATGGCTATTTGGTTTTTTTCCACTTTGGGGCCATTACAAAATATGCCACTGTGATCATTCATGCATGTTTCTGTGGGACCTGTGCTTTCAGTTCTCTTAGCGCTGTATCGAGAAGTAGAACTGCTGGTTGTTGGGTCACATGGTGAATGTGTGCTTAACTTTCGGAGGAGTTGCCAAACTCTCCAAACAGCTGCACCATCTGCGGGTGCCCCCACCACGGGCCAGGCCAGCGTTCCAACTCAGCCACAGCCCCATAAACTCTTGTTCTTGTGGTTTTCTCTTCTTTCTTTCTTTTTAGGAACATGCTGGCCATTGACTGGGTGTGAAGTGGTATCTCATTGTGGTTTTGATTTGCGTTTCCTTAGTAACTACTGATGTTGAGCGTCTCTTTATGTGCTTGTTGGCCACCTGTGGATCTTTGGAGAAATGTCCATTCAGGTCTTTTGCCCATTCTTCAATTGAGCAAATTGTTTTTTTACTGCTGAGTTGTAAGAGTTCTTTCCATATTCTGGATGCGAGACCTTTTTCTGGTATATTTTGAGTGGAGATATTTTCTCCCATTCTGTGGGTTGTTCTTTCAATTTCTTTTTTTGTTTGTTTGTTTGTCTTTTTTGTTTTGCTTTGTTTTTTCACTTTCTTGAGAGTATGCTTTGAAGTACAAAAGTTTTTAATTTTGATGAAGTTCAACTTATTTTTTTCTTTGATTACCAATGCTTTTGATGTCATTATCTAAGAAACCACTGCCAAATCCAAGGTCATAAAGATTTACCCCTATGTCTCCTAAGAATTTTAGAGTTTGAGCTCTTACATTTGGATCTTTGATCCACTTTGAATTGATTTTCATATGTGATGTACGGTGTACATACAAGTTCTTTCTTTTTTATGTGGTTATTTGTTGTCCCAAGATTGTTTGTTGAAAAGACTTTTTCCCTAATTGTCTTCTCATCCTTGTTAAAAATTAATTGCTTATAAAAAATTAATTGATTATAAATGTGGGATTTATTTCTGGAATCTGAATTCTATTCCACTGACCCATGTATCTACCCCTCTGAGAGCACTACAATGTCTTGATTAGTACAGCTTTGTAGTAGGTCTAAGAACTGGAAGCGTGAGTCTTCTAACTCTGTTCTTTTTCAGTGTCATTCTGGCTACTCTGGTCCCCGCATTTTCATATGAATTTTAGGATTATCTTTTCCATTTCTGCAAAAAAAGGCAGTTGGAATTTTGATAGGCACTGCACTGCATCTGCAGATCAACTCAGGCAGGACTTCCACAACAGCAGTAAGTCTTCTGATCAAGGAACATCGGATGTATTTTTTTATTTAGGTCTTTCATTTGTTTCAACAATGTTGTGTAGCTTTCAGTGTATTTTTCTTCAGTTAGGTTATTCTCAAGTATTTTCTCTTTTTGGATTCTACTGTAAATGATATTGTTTTCTTAGTTTCTTTTTCAGAACATCCACTGGTAGTGCAAGCAGTATCTTTAAGACATTTCTGTGAACCATGAGCTGCCACCCTGGTACCTCATGGTCAATCAGACCAGGAGGGGCTGCAAGTTCCCTTGGTTCCTGCTTCCCCAGGGTCAGAGCCAGGTGCCAGTGGCCCATACCCACTGCAGACCCATATTCCGATGGTGCCTAGACCTCACCCCAAGTCTCTCATCTTTTCACTTGCCTCCTGTGACTCTGCCAACCAACACCCTTCCCACCCACAGCAGGGTCTAGATTTTTAAAATGCACCCTTCATCCTAATCCCTAGCTTGGTGTCCCGGACCCTCACTGCCCTGGGGAATCTTGCCTCCCACGTTGTTGAGAAGTTACCTTCCCTACCCCTCAAAATCTGTCTCCCTTCATTTTTCACTTCTTTCAACACTGTCTTCTCCTCACTCCATAGGTACCGTAAGTCATCATTTCTCCCTTCTTCTTCATTTCTTCCAAGCTACAAACATAACCAGATCTCTGTGCCCAGAAATCTCCAGCCACAGCTCTCATTACCTCCTTATTTTGTCTTTGGTTTTCCACTGTCTCCTTCCTTAGTGCTTTCTACCACCACTTTCACTCACACTGCTCTCTGCAAGGTCAACAGGATCCATTAATTATATCAACTTCAATAGTTTTTTCTTAGTCTTTATATGGGCCACCAATTTGGGGCCAGATGCTTTGCAGGGTGCTGGTGAAACCATCCCTTCTCTCTGTACCCTCTCTCCCGGAAAGCTTGCCATTCTGGGGGCTTTTGGTAACATCTCTATGCTAACTTGGCTAACTGTGCCAAGTTTCTACCTCCGAACCAAACCTCTCCTCAATTCCAGATTTGTATATCCAACTCACCACTGGATATACCACTTGGAGGTCTAATAAGCATTTCCGAGTTACAGATCAAAACTGAATTCCTCCTGCCCTGGATACCCAGTCCTCCCATCCACACTCATCCAACTTTGGTTCCATCTTGGTCATTACAACACCATCCTTCCAGCTGCTCAGGCCAGGCACTTTGGCTTCATCCTTTACTTGCCTCTTCCTCTGACCTGCCACATTCCCAACCCATTAGCAAATTGCATTCAGGTTTCACTTCCACTGGATTTTAAAAAAACTTAGAGTGACAATCTATGTTTTTTAAGCCACAATGTTTGATCCACTTGTTTTTATTGCACTTAATGATCTAAATGGACTTATTTCTATTTTCCTTCTTGGTACTGGCTGTGTGCCCAGTCTTCTTGGTTTTCTTTTTCTCCTTTATTGGCCTTAGTTTGGATTGGTTCAGTTTGATTTTTTTTTTTTTTTGTTTTTTTTTTTTTTGTTTTTTGGAATGTTTCATAGTTCTCCTCTACAGATTTGGAAATTCTAGTTCATTTCTATTATTTTACTGGCTACTCTCGAAATTTAACAATTAACAACTTAGCAGATTATTCAGTATCCTAATGTCTGCCTCAGTCAATAAAATTCAAGGACATTAGGACTCTAAATCCAGTCACCTCCTTTTTACCGTTCAGCCTTTGGTTATATTTCCCTGCCCCAAAGTAGATGTTATTCTTATTATGTAAGAAACATTTCTTTGGATTTACTTACACATTTATAAATTTCTTTGTTTATAATTCATTCTTTCCTCAAGATAGTCTTCTGGGGTTATTCTCCTTCTTCTTGAAGTACATTCTTTAGAAGTTCCCTTGGTGATTATCTGTCATGGTAAACCCTCCCGTATTCTGTTTATCTGAAAATGTCTTGGGGGTGATTTGTTATGCAGCAAAAGCTAACAGATACAGTTTCTTCTTGTGCATCTAGCAAGGGTTTAAAACGGTATTGGTTGTAGTTGACCTAGACTCTAGTTATGCCACAGGAAGAAGACCCTTCAAAGTATCTAATCTGCTCTCCTGTCAGAAGCTCCCTCCTCTGAGCTGAAAACTGCTTGAAACTTGTCGACCCTCATTTTTCCAGTTACGGCCAACTGAATACCAGTTCCTTGTTATACACCCATACTCCTGATCTCTTCCAAGGCTCAAGGTTTGCAAACTTGGGTCACCTTCCCCCTTCCCTCTCCCCCACCAATAAAGTTGCAAGTCTTCTGGTTCCTGCCTCCCTGTGCCTCTCACACATATTTCCTCCCAATCTCCCAGGTGAGCTGCTGCAGGAGATCTGTAACTTGTCCTCACCTCCAGGCCTTCCTACTTTCCATCTCACCTTCCTAATCCTGCAGGTTCAAATCACATCATTCCCTGCTTCAACCTTCAATTGCTCTAGTACCTCCTGATTTAAGAATAAACTTTTTTTTTTTTTTTTTTTTTTTTTGGTCATGATTTTCGACTCTAGGTCTCCAGCTTACACTCTTGGTTTCTGAGAGATGGCCTAAGGTCTCTCGAAAACAGCCAGCAGGAAGACTGTGTAGAATATATCTCCACCGACTCTTACCCTGTCTCCCGAGGTTACACAAAGCACCCCCCCCCCAGAGGTAGTCTCTTTCAACGTACACACTTATGTATTCTGTGACTCTCCTTGTGGAAGGTTTTGTTGTTGTTTTCACTGCTGCTGTTTCAGGATATTTTTATATAGTATAGGGAGTGAGAAAGTATCTTGCAAAAAGCAAATACTCTATAAATGCCTTTTGAATGGAATGGGATTATTCTAGGTTTGGCTGCTGGGCCCAAGAGGAGAAATGAATGTCATTATCCACAACCCTAATGCATTAGGGAAAAAAAAAAAAAAAAGCTCTGAGCTCAAGTATGATTAATTCTCATCTAGCAGAAAAGAAGAATTTTCTATTTGAGATGATCTAAGAGGCACACACAACTATTAACCCACATTTAACAGCCTTGAGGGAAAACTAAACTATGCAGGTTATAGCCAAATAAACAGAAAACAGCCAAATGATTGTGGAATGACTCTGGGACACAGCAAAACCCATCGAACTGTCAATAAAAACATGGCTTGCAATCGCTTTCATATTAAGGGTCTTTCTCAACTCTTCAGAATCAGGCTTAGTCAGTGTAGAAAACCATTGCTAAATGAAAAAATGCATTTTGCCCTGCTTTTACTCAGGACATGGAGAGATGAGGTTCCATTGATTGGAACCTGCTTTGGGGTGAATTTATTTGCTTGCTGCTTGGCTGAGGGAGTGATTTCTGGTGATTACACATGCATGTGTATATTCTTAAAAACAAACAGATTTTCTCAGAGCCTGCCTGATCCCAAGCGATACAGGAAGCATCTCCAAGTGGACACATGGTGGCTGCGACGGAACTGGGGGTGAAGAAAGGGGCTGCCTGGGGCAGGAGAAATCTTTGGGGGAAATGGAAATGTATGTTTTGATTAGGGAGGGAGATCTGCAAGTATAACCCTGTCAAAATTCATCATATTGTACCCCTGAGCAGACGCTGTTTGCTGTACTGACCCTGCACTTCAGTAAATTTGATTTTAAAATATATCTGGAAGCTCAGAGGCAGGCTATGGAATCAGATATGTTTTTTTGCAGAGAGCCAGTTCCTAGGGGACTAGCCAGTTCCCAGGGCCTCCCTCCTCAGTCTCCTCTCGTCCACCATTATGACTCATCATGCTGGATAAAAACATTATATTTCCAGAAAATGCAGTGCTACTGAGTATTAATGGGGAAACATATTTACACCACAAAACCTTGGGCTGATTTACTTGCACAGACTGTCGAAAAGTGGATGGATTCAGGGCATTGCCAGTGGAGGTGGGGGCGGGTGGCAGGGTCTGGATCACAGAACTCTGTGGAGAGAGCTGGGAGCCTCTTGGAGAGTGGCCCTAGGAGTGGGGGCGATACCAGGATGAGGGCCAGAAGAGTCCAGTGGGAGAGGGGGTGGTAAGCAGGATAGCCCACTCCAGTTCCCAGGGATCCGGAGCAAATTCCTAAGCCTGCTTCCAAAGCTCACCCTGACTGCTAACTGGTTAGAGAAGCAAAGATTCTATTTTTCAATGAAGAGATTTATATCCTTCTTATCTCCACGTGTGAAACAGGAAGGTAGGACTGTATCGGGTATAGCATGGAAATGCTGGCAAACGCTTGGCTCCCTTTTTAGCAAGATCTTAATTAAATCTGTCTCACCTTCTCATTTTTGCCCATTGAAACAGTGTTCCTGGCGTGGTGCTGTGTCATCAAAGGGGCAGTCCATTGTTCGGTTAAAGACTTGCACTCTGGAGCCTGTTTAAGAAATCCAAGCTCTGCCACTTAATAGTTTTATGACCCTGGGCCAGTTGCTTAAGCCCTATGGGACTCTGGGTCTTCATTTTTCAAACTGGGGATAATTTTACAATTTACTTCCTAGGGTAGTTATGGAATTCGGTTAAGTGAGAAGGGGACACGGCACATAGGAAGGCCCGTGTATTTGTTATTCTTCTTTTCCCCTACCTCATGCTCAAGTTGAGAACTCGGCCCGTGTTTCTAATTCACTAGAATTCTTTTCTTCCCAGTGGGGCTCCCACGTGGCCTCGTGTGGCCCGCATTTCCTGGCCCCGTCTCCTTCTCTGCCCCCAGCCACTCCGGGCTCCCTGTTCTCTGCCAGAGCCCTTGGTCCAAGGGTTGCCTCAAGTGCTCCAGCAACATTGCTGGGCAGCTGAGTCCCTACTGGTGGCTGCCTGGCCCGCGGGGTTCTCTTGGGCTGGGTCTGTCGGCGACCTTGAGCTGGACTCCTGATCCAGGGGAGCCTGGCTCTGGCCCCTGCTATGCTCCTGCCCTTTCCTTCCCCACCTTCCACTTCACTTCTCTGGTTTGGTCCGGCTCTTACTTGCCTGGAGTGGGCCAGATGCCTGGGGGAACCAGATCTTGGATGGGGCTCCTGGGACTCCGCTTTGCATCTCTAAAGCCACTCCTGTGTCCCACTGATGCCCCCGGGGTCCTGAGCTCTCTTGGCCCCCCATCTTGGACGCAAGGTTCTTCCTTCATGCTTCTGCAGCGGAGGGGAGACGAGCTCTGCCTGTTCTCTGCTCCTGGCACGTTCCCGGACGGACCCCAGGCCCACCACCGGCTGGAAGCCAGCCTCGAGGAACCTCAACTGCTTGGGAACTTAGTGCCTCAGCAGGGAGTTAGAGGTGAGCCCGGTGTTGGTGTTCACGCGTGAGCGTAGACAGGAAGGTCTTCTGAAATGAC
The DNA here is from genome assembly GCA_004024605.1 of Pteronura brasiliensis. Classification (NCBI taxonomy): domain Eukaryota; kingdom Metazoa; phylum Chordata; class Mammalia; order Carnivora; family Mustelidae; genus Pteronura; species Pteronura brasiliensis. The sequence goes on along the minus strand of PJEN01008689.1, from coordinate 54,204 downwards.
ACCGACCTCTGAGAGTCAGTCTGGGTTTCTAGCATTACCGAAGCATTAGATCCACTCCAAGCCCTGTTCTGGGTCTGATCCTTCATGTAATGTAATTTATCCGGGGATAACGACCCAACAAAAGTCAGGGCACTTCCTCTTTTTACCTTCTCACTGGAGAGACTAAAGTTTCTTCTCTTGATTCTAGAAGACCAAACTCTTGGCGCAGTGGCACCTCCCTCATTTTGTGCACCTCTCCAGCTAGACTGGTCCCTGTCATGCTGCCCATCCCCACCCTCCCACCTGAGCCCACAGGCGTATCCTGAAGCTCGTGCCGGGCTGTGAACAGAGTGGACTCACCCCACAGCCACCACATGGGTCCAGTCAAAGCATCTAGTGCTTTCCCTGCCAGCAGCTAGGACCCCCTTTGTGCACTTTTCATTCAACATCAAATGCTCGTCAGTGGCCCCCCATGGGCTACAGCCCTCCCCCACCCCCAGTTGGAGAGAGCCCTTCCCCGAGATTCCCTGAAGAACACCGTTCGCTGGAATTTAGGGCCTTCAGCATTGCAAGCTCTGGCAGGTGAGCTAGAAATTGTGGTTCTCCAGAGGGGAAACCCAGGCTGGCAGGTCAGTCGATTTCTGTTTGGGGTGAATGCACAGATTTCTCTCTGAAAAAACAAAGTCTAAATTTCTGCTTCTATTTACCATAATTTGACCTGGGGAAATTCAGTCTTGCTGCAGCCATGCTTGAAGGGAGATGGCAGAAAGTCTGCTTTCTGAGCATGAACCCTCAGCCTTCTTCACATTTTCCTCTAATATCTTAGAAATGTAAGTAACTCCTCTCTGTTGAGTCTCACTCCCTTCACTCTGCTCCAAGGGTGCCTCCAGCTCACCCTTCTCTACCTTCCCACATGGTCTCGCCTTCCCTCAGTCAGCCTTCCAGAGAGTTCTCCCCACCATGTCGGCACCTCCTCACCTCCCTTCTCCCCCGGCATCCGCTCCCATCTGGCTTCCTGTCCACCTCCACGGAGAATCCTCTCACCACGTCTGTAACCATATTGAACGCACAGCGTGGTCTAGCCCGCGGGACCCCTGGGCAGGATGAAGGGCGGAGCCACACTAGGGTCTGTCCTGGGGTCACTGTTCTCTGCCTTGGCACACACCCCGAAGCCCCATCTGCCTCTGCCGCTCTGTCCTCAGCACCTGGTTGGAAAGTTCGGCTGCCTGGAAGACACCACTGTGGGGACTCCCAAGGCGCGTCCCTCAGCCCGAACTCAGAGTGCCCCAGACAGAATTCAAAGCATCCTCTCCCCAAACCTTCACCTCCAATCTCAGCGATGGCGGCGCTGTCTACGGGTGTAGGCAGGGACTGGAGTATCACTCCAACGTCCTCGTCCCTTCCCTTGACCTCTCCACCAACAACTCCAGCCAACCAGCCCTCTTAAAACATTAAAAAAAAAATTTTGTAATGTCAGAGCCATTTCAGACTTACAAAAAAGTTGCAAATATAGAACAGTGAGTTCCCGTAGGCCTGGAATTCAGCTTATCCTAGAGTCAATCTATTATATAATCTTACCATAGTTACTGACTCCAGGGAGTTAACATTGGTCCAATCCTATGAACTAATCTGGAGACCTCACGGAAATCTTGTAGCTTCTCCAGTATGTTTTCTCTTCCAGGATCCCACACTGCATTCTGTGGTCATGTCTCCTTGATCTCCTCCTATCTGGGACAGGTCCTCAGTCTTCCCTTGTTTCTAATGACCTCGACCCTTTTGAAGAGTACGGGGCAATTATCTTGTAGAATGTCCCTCAGTTTGAGTTTGTCTGATGTTTTCTCATGATTAAGATTAAAGGTCTAGTAAAAACCACAGAGGTGACGCTGTGCCCTTCCTGGGGCATCAGATCAGGAGTGCGTGATGGCTCATTACTGGTGACGATAACCTTGAACACTTGGTTAAGGCAGTGTCCTTTGGGCTTCTCAGCCATGATGTCACAGTTTTTTCCCTTGATCGAGGGAGATGCCTGGAAACTATGAAAACATCTTACTTTTGATCACTGATTTTAGCGTCGCTAGCTCTGGACGTCAGCAAGTATCATGGGCACGACCGCCTGGGGGTGATCTTCATGTCCCACAAGCCTTCTACGTTTACTAAGTGGACTTCTACTGAAGGAAGAGTGGGTGCCCTCTCTCCATTTACTTGTTTATATCGGTATAGACTCATGGATTAAAAAAAAAAATTACGTGAGTGACATTCCAATATTCTATTTATTTTGTTGCTCAGGCAGTTCTAGCTTTGGACACCGGGAACTCCTTCAGGGTGGCTCCTGTGTTCTATTGAGAAGACACAGTCTTTTTTAAAAGAACTTCCTTTTATTCTGACACCACAAGGTCTTCCAGGCTTAACCTCTGTTTTTCCTGCTCCCTTGCTGGGATCATTGCAAATCTGGGGGCCGGAGGTGTTCAGCGCTACTGGGTTTTATTGCTCCTGGGCTGTTCCAGAGCTAGGAAGTCCGTGTATGCACACCAGCCCATGCACACATTTGTTCTTCATTCTACCTTTTCTACAAGTTTATTTCCACGTCTCTATTTATGCACACATTTACATATGTATTTATACTGGTATATATGCATGTAAAATAAATTCATCCCAACTCCCTACATTGCAATCCAGCATCCGCTCATTCTGGCCACACCTCCTCACTTATTCACAACCTCCTTCTCCAACAGCAGGGGCTGTGGTTCCCAACACCCCCACGTCCTACACCTGCTTGTTCAGTCCTGGCATGTCACACAGCAGTTAATCCAGACTGATGGGGAAGACAAGCTAACTTGTTAGACTACATTATTGGCGATGGTTCTTTTTTTGTAGAATCCAGTCAAAATTGTCCCAACTGTCCCAAAGTTACTTAGGTTGGTGCTCCTCTTCCCCACCATCAGTGTGGTTGTATTTGTCGAGCTACGTTATTTTCCTTTATTGCATGCACCCCACTGTGGGTCCTTTTCCCACATTCTAGTTGAATTTATTTTCTTTCTCAGACATCTGAAACATCACCTTGGTTCTAAGAGTAAGAACCTGATATGAAGGTTCCCTGAGAGACAATCCTCTCTTCCTCCTTTTATCTGCCCCTACTTCCACGTTCATCCGTCCCATTCTCACGCACTTCCAGCAGGTGACCCAGCTTATTAGTCTCTGATTTATCCTTCCTGGATCTCTCGTGCAGATGAGCAGGTACAGATGTTTATTTTTAAGTGACCATCTGTCTTAAATAAAGGTTAACACACTACGCATCTTCTTTTGCACTTTGCCTTTTTCACCCAACTGCATGTGAAACTCACTCTGCACAGGTAAGCAGAGATGGCCGGTGTTACTTTGTGCGGCAGCGCGCTACTCCGCCGCTCATTCAACCAACCACTCTCCCACCAACAGGCATTCGGTGGTTTCTACTGTTGTGCAACTGCAAATAACACACACTATTCTCATACTGTTGGAAATCAGAGTCGGCTTCTGGAAATGGATCACTGGGTCAGGATGTAAACATACGGTAGCTTTGTTAAGTACTGCCAAACTCCCCTCCAAAAAATGGTATCGATTTGCATTTCTACCAGCAATCGAGAAGACTGGTTATTTCAGAACCTTAATAACAGAGTATATTGTCAGTTTTCTTAATTTTTGCAAATACAATAGGTGGGGAAAATGGTTTCTCAGTATTATTTTGCTTTGAATTTCTCCAATTATGAATGAATTTAAACATTTTAAAATATATTTAGAACATACACATGTTCTAAATATATATATATCTATATATCTATCTTTCTATATATATATAGACATGTTTTTTGGTGGGGGGCAACTTGTTTTCTTGTGTCTTTTTCCTATTTTTCTATCAGATTTTTAGTCCTTTGTTCCTTAATTTTTAAGCATCTTTTATACAATGGGAAAATTATCCCTTGTGGCATATGCTACAAATATTTTCTCCTTGGTTATCAGGTGTCTTTGACTGTGTTTATGGTGTTATATATATCACCATGCAAATTTTAAAAAGTTTTAATGTAGTCAAATGCATCAATCTATTATAGTCTCTGGATTTGGGATTTTAGTTAAAAGCCCTCCCCTAGATCACAGTTAGAGAGGAATTCACCATTATTTTCCTAGTGTTTGTACAGTTCCATATTTTACATTTAGATTCCTAATTCATTTGGAATTTAAGCCTCTGTATAGTGTCGAGTATGGGTCTAATTTTATCCCTAATCACATTTTAATTTTGTCTACTTCTTGCTATCCCCATGGTCACTACTCAAGCTCAGGAGACTGACTTTTGACAAGAAAATCCCACCCGTGTCATAACTGAAGTTCATGCCTCTAGCTTAAGACCCCTCCTGTCCGTCCCTCACACTGCAGTCCCAGTGCTTGCTTCCTAAATGTAAGTCAGACTGTACCCCAACCTCCTATTCTAAAAGGCTTTCAATATTTCGGTGGCTTTCTGTGGGGGCTGGCCGAAAGCCCAGTCTCCTAAAGTCCTACAGGGCTGCATATTCTCCACCTCCTGCCCACTGGTCCGACCTTATCTTTGGTCACTCCCCACCTCATGCTCTGTGTTCCCGCCTCTTTAGTCCTGGAGACTCAGTTTCCCCATTTTTAAAATGGGAATGATAGAAGGCCTTGCAGAAACAATGCAAGAAACAATGAAATTTTGTCTACAAGATATTGTGGAATTCCAGGAGAAGAGGTCTCAGATTCAGATATTTTGGTGTCTTGTAAAGGAGGCAATTAAAAAAGAAATATAAGAATGAAAGAATAGCGTAAGACCTCGGCATATTACATATTCTGAAATACAGTGGTTTTCCCAGCAGGAAAACCGTATCTGTATTTGTTTTGTTGGGCTGGTCTGAAGATTAGATAAATTAGGGGGAAAATGCATCACAAATTGCATAATATTCATCATTAAGATGATGTTTACAGAAATTTACTTGATAAGTTAAAAAAAAAATCCATGGTGGACTCAACCAATCACCATGTTATTTTATACAATAATGTCTTAATTAACTATGAATTCCTAGATGGTAGGAGCTTCCATGTTCCGTCTGTCTTTCCAAGTAACTTGCCTCCCAGGCAACATTTCCTTATAGAACTGAACCAAGCTGGAGGACGAGCTGAATGATGGAAAGCTCATGTGTTCTAGCACCAAAGAACTGGAAGGAGCCTACAGCATCACTGGTCCAGTCTTCCCCTTGGCAAGTTCTATGAGGATTGAGGTGCTAAGTGGCTAGAACTGTTCAAGTTTTCACTGCTGTTCATTATTGCTTTTTTTCTTTTTTAAATAGCCTCAAGTAGTAGAATCTTTTGGAAATAGAACCTAACTGAATCTTTCTTGGAAAACCGAATCTTTCCCAAGTCCCACAGTCAGCACCGCGGACGTCATTTCTATGTGATAGGCGCCACGGACTTCGTCCAGGGGCTTTGTACGGATGAGCTTGTTTGACTGACACACTATCTCTACGAGGTACACACTCTCATTGTGTTTACACGACAGAGAAGGGAACTGAAGTACAGGACACTACAGTGTGCTGCTCAAGGTCATAGCTGGTAAGCGAGGGAGCGGCGTTTCCCTTATGAGCCAGCCACACCCAGAAGGGTGGGTACCTCTTGGCATCATCTTAGAAGAATTAACTCTGGTCCAGGATGCGTATGAAGTGTCCTTTCCTGATTGCCAGTCTCACTAAGACGCAGGGACCAGATACCTTCACTTAGCCATGCACGGCTCCAGTTAGCTCCTTGTCCACCCAGCTGTTCGTCCTGTCCTGCTCATGGCCAAACCAACTATGTAAGTGTGGGCTATGCAGCCCAAGCCGATGAGAACCCACCTCCTTGCGTACAGAGCCTTCCTGCAAAGCTTCTCAGGATTCACCTTCCATCTCTGGTTGGTTGACATTCAGATTTCCTTAAAGGGGCCCCAGATTCAGGCCCTGCAGGCAATGTAGACATGAACCTAGGTTTCGTTTTTTTTTTTTTTTTTCTAAAGATTTTATTTATTTATTTGACAGAGAGAGATCACAAGTAGGCAGAGAGAAAGAGAGAGAGAGAGGGGGAAGCAGGCTCCCTGAAGAGCAGAGAGCCCGATGTGGGGCTCGATCCCAGGACCCTGGGATCATGACCTGAGCCAAAGGCAGAGGCTTTAACCCACTGAGCCACCCAGGCACCCCTAGGTTTCGTCTTTTGGGAGCAGGATCAGGCAGTCAAGATGACTGACAGGAGTCCCGTGAAAGCAGGCTCCATCGCCTACACTTGGCCCCAGTGGCTTCAGGAGGAATCTAGGAGGTCACGCAGTGCAGCGCTCCCAGGAGAGGGGCTGCTGTTGAAACCGCCACATCACACAGCAATCTGAGGAAGGCCTTCACACTTTTCTAGAACCAATGCCAGTGAATCCATGGCACCCTTGGTGGTCCCCATGTGGGTCTAAAACCTGGAACTTTGCACAACCCCTTCCTTCTGTATCAGATAGACGGAATGGTGAGAACAGTCTAGAACATTCTGCTACTGACATTTGGCCTTCCTCTGGCCATCACTGATGGGAACCCAGCCTTCTGAGGCCTAGACCAATGGCCTGAACTCCACTGGCCCCAAACGCTGTAGGACCTGCCCTTAATTCTGACTGGCCATGTTCGCGGATTCTCCCCATGTCCAACAGGCAACGTCTTTGCAAATGACCTCCCTACATACACCACCGTGCCAAACAAACATGGAAACTCTGACCCGAATGATCAGGGCATGAGGCTAACCTAGGGGCTCTTCTCTTGCTCAGATGCACTGGTAGTGCTGAGGCACTAAATGCCTTTTCCCTAGCAGGTTTCCACCGTCCCCTTCTTGTCCTTCAGAAGCAGTGATGTTATTAATTCAGTGATTTGAAAACAACCTAAGAAATCAAAATACTTCTTTGAAAAAATATAAAGTCTGGAAGCAAGCCTCAGAAATGATAATAGTTGTTCCAGGGTGGTAGGATTATGGGATGATTTAAAAAAATTTTTCCCCAAACTCATTGCAACGCTGTTACATCTTTAGTAGAAAAGGAAAAGATTAGCTGGTAGTGACTTTTTTTGACTGCAACAGCTCTGGGCAAGGTAGAGAGGTTCAGCTGATAATGTGGCCACTGCCCCACTGTTCCCTCTGAGTTCCTAATTCCCAACCCAACGTTAACATAAAGTCTGCCTGGCTCGCTTTTTGCGTCTGGAGAAAACAATCCACTGAACTTCTAAGAAGACGTAAAACTTTTAGCTAAGTACCTCTACTGGGGAACAATTTATGACTACGATTCTGATTTTCTCAAGAGAATAGTCCCTCACCCCATTCTGCCGGGAGAGGTCATTCCTCCTTAAACTGGGGCCCACCTTAAGCAAGATCAAATGCGCGTGCGTGTCATTCTGAATCCCACTTCGGAAATCGGGCACCCCTGTTCCCTGTGTGTGGACCACGAGAACTACTTGTCAGGGATAATTAAAAGAGTGGACCGGGGATTGGAAATAAAATGGGGCAGCAGACTGGACATCAGAGGATGAGGCTCAGGTCCCCTGAACGTGCAGAAAAGTGTCAGGAAGTGGAAAAGCAGTAACCCCGCCCTCCGAGGAGGTCTGCAGAGAAGGTGGGCACCAGGGATGCTCGCAGAGGCTGGACAGAGGCGGGGCCCGGGAGGCAGGAGCTAACAATCTGGAAATAATAAACCCAGAAGCGTTTTGAATACCGCATGGGCGCTGGGTGCTGGGCGTGAGCGGGAAGAGCCTCCGTGGTGTCCCACTTTAGGCAAACCACACCAGTGTGTCCTCTCCTGCTTCTCATCCTTTCTCTTCGGTCTCTGTAAGTTTCCCTAATGTAAAAAGTACCTGCCCTTGCTCTCCCAACCCCGTTCTCCTGTGAGGCCTCCAGCTCCCCTGCTCTGACCTCGTGCTGCGCTCCAGGAACGGAAAGGGATTCCCAGGTCTGCTTCTTCCCCAAGGCAGGAGGCCGGTCTCTGGAAAGCCATCTTTCCTGGGGCATTAACTCCAGAGGCTCTCAACGGCTCCAGCCCCGAGCCCCAACACTTCCGTGACTTTGTCTGGAAGCCAAGAGGCTGCCAGATGTCAGCACCTCCCCCCGAGTACCTTCCCCATGCTAATAGCTGCGGGAGCCCTGTCACTCCGCCGGGGCCCTGGCTTCTTATTGGCACAATGCATCATCGTGACAAGGGGTTGGGATGATGTATTGCTTAAAAGATGAAGCCATCAAAGAGTAAGTCCAAGATCAGATTAAATTTAATTACAGGATAAAATAATTCAAATCTGTCATTCTCGTGATGAATTAACTGAGGCTAAGGGACGGGAGCTTCTCCAAGAAGGAGGGAGAGGAGGAATGAGATGTATTGACAGAAGGACAGACAGAAGGGAGACCTTGATATCTCCCTGGAGCCCAGAGACTCACAGAGGTCACCCTTGGGACAGAGCCTGGCACCCCCTCCAGGATACCCACCTCCTAGAGCGTCCCATCGCAGCTAGAAGCTGTTGCACACGGCGCTTCCTGAATGCCCCAGGACCACCTGCTCGACCTTGTGCTGGCAAGGCACGGGCTGTTGCGAATCTGTGGTCCTCAGCGTGGGGAGGAACCCACATCCACTGGGTACAAGGCCATGAACGCTCCCAGTTAAGCTGGGCCTCAAATTTGGAGGCGGAGGGAGGGATTGACTGTGAAGGGGTTCGAGGGGGGTTTGGAGGATGGCAGGGCCTCTCGAGGTCCCGAATGGGTGGGGTTAACTTGATGGCCTATGTCTGCTAAAACTTACAAAACTCAATATTAATAAGAATGAATTCACCTGAAAAATGGAAAAAAAAACCCTAATTATATAAAAATTGAAATAGTATGGTAAATTAAAAAAAAGAATTAGGTTGGAGGCACCTGGGTGGCTCAATCATGAAGCACCTGCCTTCGGCTCAGGTCACGATACCAGGGTCCTGGGATCGAGCCCTATGTCTCGAGGCCCTGCTCGATGGGGAGCCTGTCTCTCCCTCTCCCCTCTGCTTATGCTCTCTCTCGCAAATAAGTAAAATCTTAAAAAAAAAAAAAAAGAATTAGGCTGGGACAGTTGGCATAGTCTGGGGCAGACAACTGGGGGGACCTCTGACCACCACCTGTGAGTCTAACACAAAGCCTTGCCCCTAATAGGTGCTCCATTGATGGTACTGAGAGAGGAAAACACTCGGAGACAACAGCATCCAGATTCCCAAGCTCTGTCTTCAGTAGGTCTGGGGCTGGACTCAGGGACCGATGAGCATTGTCATGCATGGTTGGGGGAGGCTCACAGTTCTGGGGACCACACCTGAGATGCTGGGTGGCAAGCCCTGGTCCCACATCCTGGCACCCAGGGCTCTGGACACTCAGACCCCACTTGCCCCAGCCAGCTGTGTCACTGTCCCTCCAACGCACCGTTCGCTGCCGTCCCCACGACCCCCAGCCTTCGCGCTCACCTCCTGCCCACGTCCGTGCTAGCTGCCAGTCCTCCCAGCAGGCCTTGCTGTGGGCTAGCGAACGCACGGGGAGACACGCTCCCCGCAAGGACGTTTTCACAGGACTTTCGTTTGAAAAGCGTCATGGCTCCCGGCCTCTGTTTCTGCATTAACCCTGCTGCGGGTGGGTCGCTACCCAACCCGACAGGACAAAACGAAACGTGCTCCTAAGACCAGAACTGGGTTTATCGCCAGCCCAGCCAGGCAGGGTGCTCAGGGGCTCACAGGCCGTGGCCGGCTGCACCGTGGGGACCCGGGCGGCAGCTCAGCGGCAGGGGCAGGAGAGAGCAGCCCCAGACCCCGAGGGCTTGTTAAGGGGCGGGAGGAAACTGCAGGCGCCCTTGGACCCCCAGAGACAGCACCGCCCGCCCGAGGGCTCTTCTTGACCTTTGCCTTCAGGGACGCTCAGAAGCTGCGGCTCGGCAGGCTGACAGGCTGACCAGGTGGGCGGGAAGGGACGGCAGGAGGGGCGGGCAGAGGAGGCCAATCTCACGGCTGATAGCCCTGCAGGGCCACCACGGCCGCTCCAGCTCGGGGACCCACCTGCTCCTCGCCCAGCGGGGTGGGGGAGCCTCAGGTCTCCTTGGACAAGACCCCATTCTCAGTGGATTCAATGTGACCCCAAAGGCGGCAGCTCTGTCTCCGACTTCAGTTCGGGAAAGAGAAGGGACGTGTCTCACCCAACCGAGGGACTGGACACGGGCAAGGCTGGTCACGCGCTCGCCGACGGACACTGGCGAGCCAGTGGGCTCCACGCAGGGCGAGGAGCCTTTTCCATTTCGATGACAGACACATGTTGTAAGACGGGAAATCACCCTCCTCGGTGCTTACTTTATCTCTGTTTAATTGCTGTTTGATAATAAATTACGACAGAGAGTCCATTAATTAAGCTAACAATGTGTGCGGAACACCAACTCCTTCTTCGGGGAGTTGACTTGTTACAGGAGCTTTGGTTCCGGCTCTGATTGCCCACAGTGCTTTCCGGAGCGGTTTAGAAAGATGCCAAAACACGTATTGGGGGGGGGGGGCTCACTCCTGGTGCAGAGGGAGCGGCTTGGAAGGAGGGGGAGGAAACCCTGATGAGCCGGGGTGGGGGGCTGGCAGCTGCAGAGCGGTGCCAAGGGTGGCTTCCTAATTCAGAACATGTAGTGGAACAGAAACCAACATTAGACGCACTTAAAATCAGCTGATGGGAACAACCAGGGCCCCTCATAGGTGTTCATCCCAGAGTCGGGGGAAGCAGGGAGCAGCCCACTTTGGTCTGCCGTTCCATCGACTGAGCGGCAGTAGATGGAAAAGCTGGAAAAGCTCTGCGCACAGGTGGAGCAGGAGAAAGGAGAATTCTAGTTCTTTCCCACCCAAGGCGCTGGAATTGTGCTGGGGGAGCGGAGAGCCTGCCGCTGGCTCCGGTGTGGGCGGGGGCTGACAGGTACACATCTGCAGGCTGGGTCCGTTTAGCAGGTGACCGGCAGGACTCTGAGGCAGGGGCACGAGCGGAGTGAAGGCTCCGGACAGAAGGCTGAGGAAGGTCAAGTTCCCGGGGGTCTGTCCCAGAGCTGTGAGCATCACAAGGGCGTTAGAGGGTGTTCTGAGGGCCCGGGCAGACGGAGAGGGCAGAGGGTTCTGGGGGATGTGGCCACAGGGCCGCAGGGGGCAGAGCGAGCGCCTCAGTTAGCTGGTCCTTGGATTCAGCCAAGAACAGCCCGAGGGGCTTCGAAAACAACACTGCCTGGAGCCATGTGGGGAGCCCTCAGGTGTCCGGGAGACAGTTATGAGACACTGTTGTTCCCTTTCTCATTCCCAAAGCCGCTTCGCAGGCCAGATTATCTAAATGTGCCCGTGTCTACGACGCCACGGTCACTCAGTGCTTGGTCTGAATGTTACCTGCTCAGACTACTGGACGAGAAGCCTGGGACTTAAGGATGAGCCACTGCTCCTGTCCCCCCGAACAATGGTCACAGGCCTGTGCTGGGGAAGCTGGAAAGTCAGCAGGAGCTGGAGGCCAGGAAGTCTCCGTAGCAAGCACCCGCCTCTGAACTCTGGGAGTTGAAAGAGCCCAATGGAGGCGTGTCATCCCCGCTGTGGTTCTCTAGTGTCCAGTCCCAACCCTCCCAGGCCAGCAGCCCAGCATCATCTGGGAACTTGCTGGAAACGCAAAATCTCAGCTCCCACCCCAGGTCCCCGGATTCAGGAGCTCTGGCGGTGGGGTCCGGAACGTGGTGCTTTCACAGGCCTCGTGGGGACCCACTGCACCCCAAAAGCAAGGTCCGGGCTTTGGAGCCTGCCTGCCTTGTCCAGCCTTGCAAGATCCGCCTCTCCGTCCCCTTCTGCCTTAGCGCTTGGCCTGTCCTTCTCTCTTGCGTTCGGGGCCCACCAGACGGGGCTACTGCCACCTCCCCACACCCTGAGCTCTCTTGCTCTTTCCACACTCACCGTGCTGTGGATTTTCCTGCCTCTTTACCTGTCTCTTCCCTCAAGTGCAAACCATGTGAGAGCAAGGACCACCGCCGCATGTACTCCCGGCCAACCTGCAGCACGGGATCCAGACGGACTCACGGAGTGAACGAGTGAATGAGTGAATGAGTGGAATGAGTGAAGACACTCCCAAGAGGCGTCTGCTTTAGGCTCAGGTCATGATCCCGGGGTCCTGGGATCGAGCACCAAGTTGGGCTCCCTGCTCCGTGTGGAGCCTGCTTCTCTCTCTCCATCCCTGTTCATGCTCTCTCTCTTTCTCAAATAAATAAATAAACAGAATCTTAAAAAAAAAAAAAAAAAAGACACTCCCTGGATTCTTTAGACTCCACTGCCGTGAGTGCAAATGCCCCATTGTCTGCGCAGAGCCGACGGGAAGTGCAGCGGGTCTGGGCTTCCCGGTCTTTCTCCTGTGCCCCGTTCAGCCAACAGTGGGTGACCGGCTCGGTAAACCCTCCGCAAGTACACGGGCTGGGTTTGGATTCAAAGTGCTCTGCTCGTGCTGGAGGGCCTGGAATCCAGTCTGCTTTGCCCTCCGGCACTTGCCCCTCCCCGCCTCAGACTCCCCGCTGCCTCTCTACATCGCAGAGGGGCTGCAGGGAGCTAAGGGATGTGGGATTTGGCCCCCAACCCCCCGTCCTGCACTGATGGGAGGCTGAGGACCCAGACCACCAGCACCACCCGCCGTGACAGCGGAGAGGAGGTGGTGCTCTTCCTAGCTGTTGGCTTCGTGGGAAGCAGAATTTCCACAAAGAGGCAAACCCACGAGCTTTAGGTCTGCATGTGTGAGCGTCTACGTGGACCGAGGACCACGGATCTGCCATGAGTGCGTGTGCTCCCAGAGCATGAGCAAGACCAAGGGAGCTCTCGGGCATTTTGTCCAGGCTCCTCCTCTTCCAGACGAGCCCGCTGAGACCCGGAGAGAGAACCGGCGAGTCTGGAGTAGAGTCCCCTGCCTGGTGTTCCCCTGGGATCGCGTCATGGAGACCGCCCCGTCTGCAGCGGCCTCTTACGGCTAAGGCTTGACATAAAACAATGTTTTCAATTTTTATGAATGTCCCGTCTAACGACATTTCTGGATACGTGTTCTCCCAACCGTAGAGAATTTCTAAGCTTTTTACACACACACACGTGCACACACACGCTCAGCTCGGGCTAGGTGATTCCCTCACCAGGCTCGCCCTTCCTCTGTTGGGGCCGTTCTGCCCTTTCTGGGATCCGCTGTGTGTCCTCCCGAGGGACCGGGGAGCCCGTGCGTTCCCGGCAACGTCACGGCAAGCACACGCCTCCTTCAGGATCAGCCCCGGGCTCTGCACCGCGGCTCACAGAGCCGGTCACGCCTCCCACCCACCTGCCAGCGGCCTTTCGGAAGGAGCGCATCGAGGAAGTGCGCTAATTCTTCAGGCGTGTGTGGCCGTAACAGCTTGAATGCACACGGGTACATGCCCTCCTGTTCGCAAAGGACCCCAGAGCTCGTTTACACTCCTCCGTGTGCTGCGGTGTGCCCGCTGCTGCACCGGTGCTCCCGTGCGTCTCTCCCCGAGGGCCATGCAGAAACAACCAGAAAGCCCCCGCCTCCTCGAATGTCTCAGAGCACGGAACAGCCACAAATCGGGGACAACAGATGTTACCAGAAGTTCCCACTAATCTCCGCTGCCTTTACTCCCCCCCGGCTCCTACCTGGGGTCCCCAGCCATGGCACGGGTACAGTATTGCTGTGTGGTTCTCCAGTGGCCCCTGGTCCAAGCAGACGTCTTTCGCCTTGTTGTTTCGAAGCTGCGGGAAAAGGCAAAACATCGCCTGTCAGAGCTCACGGGTGGAACTTCTGTATCCAACCCTTGTTCCGCCACCCTCGGCCCCCACTTCCCAATGCAAAGGCCACGGGACCCCCCATGTGAGGACCAAGGCTCAAATCTGTGAGGTGGTCATTATAGCAGGAAAGACCACGTCCTTTGGTGGGTGGTGTGGGTGCCAGCCCTCTGCCTGGGACACCTCCAGCCTCTGCTTGCACACGGCTGCCCCATCCTAGCACTGAAGAGGGGCCTCAGGGAACACCGGACATAGGTACACCAGTTACCCACTGGTTGTCCACAGTGGGCCTTGACACCAACATGGGTTGTAATCATCCTGGGAATCATAGGTCAGTGTCTAAAGTCACTACTGACACAGAGGCACCAAAAACAAGAATTGGAAAAGCAAACAAAAGCCTCACCACCAGGAAAAGCCCAGGCAACACGTATTTATATATTCCGAAGATACTAACTGAACGCCCACACCGTGCCAGACACCACCCTGAGTGTTTGGAAAACATCCATGGAGGAACAGCCAGAAGTCCCCAAGACAAAACCCCTTAGCTCAGTGAGGCGCATCTCTTAGGGAACAGGCAAGAATTTGCCTAGCCAGACCGTCCAGGGGCTCTGTGTTTCTGCTGTGGTGTCCGCCCCTCCCACCACGCTGCGACCTCAGCCAGTGGGAAATGGTAATGGTGCTGGTCTTATCCATACACACTTAGTCCTCTCCAGGTTCTGTTCACCACGGAAACCAAACCAGCCAGGGATAAAGCAAGAAGAGAGGCAAGGGGCACTTCGCTTTGGTGTGCCCAGACTGTCTGGGTTCAGACACCTGAGTGGAGTTTTAATGCCTGTTTCATGAAAGATTACAAAAATGATACCATCGTACTGAAATCTCTTGAAAAATGTAGAAGAAAATAACAATTGTTTACAATCCTTTCCCACAATCAGTTAATTTTTCCCAATTTTGATACAATTTAGTTTTGTTCAGCTTTGACGGTAATGAGAAACTGTGCATGTAAAGCTTTGTTCCCATTTCAGGTTTTCTCAAGAAAATAATCTGTGGCTCAGTCAGTAAAGCATCTGCCTTCAGCTAAGGTCATGATCCCAGGGTTTAAGCCTCACCTTGGGCTCCCTGCTCAGAAGGGAATCTGCTTCTCCTTCTCCCTCTAACCCTCCCCCCACCCCCATTCACTCTTTCTGTCTCCTTCAAATGAATAAATTTTAAAAAATCTTTAACATGAACAGACACTTCTCCAAAGAAGACACACAAATGGCCAACAGACCCATGAAAAAATGTTCATCATCACTAGCAATCAGGGAGATTCAAATTAAAACCACACTGAGATATCACCTTCCACCAGTTAGAATGGCCAAAATCAACAAGACGTTAACAACGTGTGTTGGAGAGGATGTGGAGAAAGGGGAACCCTCTTACACTGTTGGTGGGAATGCAAGCTGGTGCAGCCACTTTGGAAAACAGTGTGGAGATTTCTTAAGAAATTAAAAATAGAGCTTCCCTATGACCCTGCAATTGCACTACTGGGTATTTACACCAAAGATACAGATGTAGTGAACAGAAGGGCCATCTGTACCCCAATGTTCATAGCAGCAATGGCCACAGTCGCCAAACGGTGGAAAGAACCAAGATGCCCTTCAACGGACGAATGGATAAGGAAGATGTGGTCCATATACACTATGGAGTATTATGCCTCCATCAGAAAGGATGAATACCCAACTTTTATATCAATATGGATGGGACTGGCAGAGATTATGCTGAGTGAAGTAAGTCAAGCAGAGAGAGTCAATTATCATATGGTTTCACTTACTTGTGGAGCATAAGGAATAACACATAGGACATGGGGAGATGGAGAGGAGAAGGGAGTTTGGGAAAGTGGAGGGGGAGATGAACCATGAGAGACTGTGGACTCTGAGAAACAAACTGAGGGTTTTGGAGGGGAGGGGTGTGGGGTGAGCCTGGTGGTGGGTATTAAGGAAGACACGTATTGCATGGTGCACTGGGTGTGGTACATAAACAATGAATTCTGGAACACTGAAAAAATAAAATTTTTAAAAATCTTTTAAAAAAAGAAAATAATCTGAGAACTGGAATACAGTAGCAAAATGTATGGGTCCCTTAATGTTCTTCAAATATGCTGTCCAACTCCTTTCTGGAAACTTTGAACCAATTTCTATTCCCATCCACAAAATACAGAAATGCTTATTAGTCCTGACTTTCACCAGTTAAGAATATTGTGTACAAACTTCCAAACCTAGATTCTGGGGAATCTGAGGTACAGCATGTTGATTATAGCCAATATCACAAACTCGAAAATGGCTAAGTGGCCAGACCACCTTAAATGTTCTTCCCGCAAAAAGGAGATGGTAAGTATGGGATGTAGTGGAGGGTCAGCGAACTCTCCGGCAGTCATCACTTTGTAATACGCAACTGTATCAAATTACGTTGGACACCTTAAGCTTATACAATGTTACATGTCAATTATGTCTCAGTAAAGCTGGAAGAGGGGAAAAATGAAAGTGGCTAGGAAGAACAATTCTAAAGAAAATGGTGGAGTACTGTTTCCAACCAAAGTTTCTAAAAATCTGTGCAAAGGGTGAAGAACCAGACATGGCGCACAAAGAGTCCCAAGCAAGCGATCTCCAAGGAAGCGCAAAGCCACCTTACGAGCCGCACACCGTATTCCAGTTCTTTCTCAGATGCTCTGAGGAAATGGCTCATCGTTGATGCTTTCAACGATGCAAAGGATACATTACACGGAAAAACCCAAACATCTTCTGAGTCAAAAAGTAATTCAGAAGAGTTAAGATGTTGAAAGCAATGAAATCTCAGAAATACCTCGACCAATGTACTTTGCTTATATTTCCTTTTTACGCCTGTACAAAAGCAACATGATAAAATGTGCCTAATGAAGCCTAATTAAGCTTTTAAAGTAAGTATAAAATAAAAATTAGGGTAATAAAAAACATTGTGTTGAGAGGTGAAGAAAGACATCTTGCTTTTATAAATTTACAATTAATAGTAAATTGGAATGTTTCATGTTTAGCAATTATTTCCCTTTTTGAGAATTATCTGTTTATTTCCCCAATGGGATATCAAGTGGTTTTATTGTAGATATATAAGAGCTCTTTATATATTAAGGATATTGTTTTTATGGCATATTTGTTCCATATAATGATTTCAGAATGCTAGGCTTTTAAATTTTGTTTCTTATGTTTATGCAAAGAAATCTATTATTTGGAAACTTAATAAGCTACGTGCCTGGGACCGTGCTAAGCTTAACGAATGCAAAGATAAACAAAACTGTCCTTGCCCTGAAACAGTCCATGGTCTGGAGAGTTAGGCAAAGGGAGAGCTAGTACAACACTGAGTTTGCCAGGACAACAAGGAGACCATCCTCACCAACCTCACGGGTTTGGACATGAAGAAGAGGGACTTGTGACCCCTGGGTAAGTGGAAATATTGCTGGAAATGTTCTAGTTTTTACCCAGGTAGTAGCTATGTGGATTTCTGCTTTATATTATTATGCTACACATGTATGCTTTATGCATATCATATGTGTATTGTCTTTCATATAAATAACAGTAAAAGAAAAAAAAGGATGAGTAAAAGCAAACCAGCAACCTTCAGGATGATATGAGCCAACCACAGAAGTGTGAGTGAAAGACCTGGGGGTAACTGTGTGCACCCCGAGTTGGCTTTAAATGTGGAAAAGCAATTACATCATACATGGGAGAGTCAGGATATCAAGTATCCACATGTCTTCCCTTAAATATTATTGTAAGACAGTTCAGCTAATAGAGGTAAATGAGCTTTTAGAAACCAAGGGAAACACAACAAAAATGATCCAGTTAAAAAACATGCAGAAGACACAAATAGGCATTTTTCTAAAGAAGCCCTCCAGATGGCCAGACCCATGGAAAGACGCTCAGCATCACTTAGCATCATGGACACACAGATCAAAACCACGATGAGCCACTACCTCACGCCCGTCAGAACGGCTAAAATTAACAACACAAGAAACGACAGGTGTTGGTGAGGATGCGGAGAAAGGAGAGCCCCCCTGCACTGCTGGTGGGAATGCAAGCCAGTGCAGCCACTCTGGAGAACAGTGTGGAGGTTCCCCGAGATGTTAAAAACAGAGCTACCCTACCACCCAGCAATCGCACAACTATGTATTCACCCAAGACACATACAGATTCGAAGGGGCACACGCACCCTGATGTTCATAGCCACATCACCAACAACAGCCACACCGTGGAAGCAGTCCAAGTGTCCACCGAGTGATGAACGGATGAAGAAGACACGGTATTTACTCAGCCATCAAAAAGAATAAAATCTTGCCATCTGCAGGGACAGGGACAGAGCTGGAGGGAATTGTGCTGAGTAAAATAAGTCAGTCCGAGAAAGATGAATACCATATGATCTCACTCATATGTGGAATGTAAGAAACAAAACAGATGAACATGGGTGGGCGGAAGAGAGAGAGGGGGGGAAACAAAGCATAAGGGACTTAGTGACAGAGAACAAATAGAGGATTGTTGGAGGGAGGTGGGGGGAGGGCTAGGGGGGTGATGGGGATGAAGGAGGGCACTTGCCATGATGGGCACTGGGTGTTGTACATAAGCCATGAATCAGCGAATTCCACCCCTGAAGCCAAAATTGCACTGTATGTTAACTGACTGAATTTAGATTAAAAAATGGAAGGAAAAAAAATCAAGGGACAATGGCTTCTTATGTAAGCAAGTGTAGGCACCGTCACTGGTGTAGGATGAGGCAGGAACACTGGAGCCGAGACCTGCTCTGAGGGGTCTGTCCAGCTTTGCCACTGAGCCGGGGTCTGTGTGTGGCCAAAAGAATAAGCAAGCAGCATTATAAGCATCAAGATGCAACTGTCTGAAGAATCACAGATTTTGTCACTGAAATGAACTTAACCGAAAAGCTATTCTGAAAGGTATGAAACGTAAATAAAGTAAGATAATGTTTGCATCTAAAATCCCAGTTAATGTTAACAAAGACTGAGAAGTTGATGAGGTGGTCAGGAGAAAGTGTGTTAATGTTCTCGTATTACATGCTACTTGGCCCTTCATTTTGGAGACTCAGATGATTTAAAAAAAAAAAAAACATTAGAGGTACTGCAAGTGCTAGATCGTGGGCCAGTTCTGTTTTTTACTGTTTGGGGGCCCTCCAAATTGTCTGGCAGAGGGGCTGCACCAGCTCGCATGCCCACTAACAGGGTAAGAGGCTTCTCCTTTCTCCTCAACCTTGCTAACACCTGTTGTTCCTTGTGTTGTTGATTTTAGCTGTTCTGATGGGTGTGCGGTGGGATCTCATCATAGTTGTGATCCTTACATCCCTGGTGATGCCTGACGGTGAGCATCTTTGCATTCCTAGGTATTTACTGAAAGAATACAAAAATACTAACTCAAAGGGATACGTGCACTCTGATATTTATAGCAGCATGATCTACAATAGCCAAATTATGGAAACAGCCCAAGTGTCCACTGACCAATGAGTAGATCAAGAAATATGGCATATACAATGGAATATTATTCATCCACAAAAAGAAATCTTGCCACTTGCAATGATGTGGACGGAGCTAGAGAGTATAATGCTGAAAGAAATAAGTCAGTCAGAGAAAGGCAAACACCAGATGATTTCCCTCATATGTGGAATGTAAGAAACAAAACAAATGAGCATAGAGAAAAAAAAGAGGGAGAGAGGCAGACCAAAAACCAGACTATGCAGAACAAACTGATGGTTACAGGAGGGGGGGGAGGGGTGAAAGAGGCGACGGGGATTAAGGAGCACATTTGTCATGATGAACACCTGGGGACGCACAGAACTGCCAAGTCACTAAATCGCGCACCCGAAACTCATATCACACTGTGTGCTAACTAAGTGCAATTTAAATAATAAACTTAAAACAACAAAAACCATTAGAGGTTACGATAATGCCATTAAGAACAAGACATATACAATTTACATGACTAATAAGGCTTTTTAAAGCTAAAAAACAAGCTAGGTAAAAACTTGGGAAAGAACAAGGAATGTAAAATCCAGAAATATTCACTGGCCTGGGGGAAGACTCTCAAACAGAATTGTACATGAAAAACGATGCCTGACTTCAAGATTTACTGCAAAGCTGTGATCACCAAGACAGCATGGTACTGGCACAAAAACAGACACACAGACCAGTGGAACAGAGTAGAGCCCAGATATGGACCTGCAACTCCATGGTCAAATAATCTTTGACGAAGCAGGAGAAAATATCCAGTGGAAAAAAGACAGTCTCTTCAATAAATGGTGCTGGGAAAATTGGACAGTTATGCATAGAAGAATGAAACTTGACAATTCTCTTACACCATACACAAAGATAAACTCGAAATGGATAAAAGACCTCAACGTGAGGCAGGAATCTATCAAAATCCTAGAGGAGAACATAGGCAGTAACCCCTTCGACATCAGCCATAGCAACTTCTTTCAAGACATGTCTCCAAAGGCAAAGGAAACAAAAGCAAAAATGAACTTTTGGGACTTCATCAAGATCAAAAGCTTCTGCACAGCAAAGGAAACAGTCAACAAAACAAAGAGGCAACCCACGGAATGGAAGAAGATATTCGCAAATGGCAGTACAGACAAAAGGCTGATATCCAAGATCTGTAAAGAACTCCTCAAACTCAACACACACAAAACAGATAATCATGGGGCACCTGGGTGGCTCAGTGGGTTAAGCTGCTGCCTTCGGCTCAGGTCATGATCTCAGGGTCCTGGGATCGAGTCCCGCATCGGGCTCTCTGCTCAGCAGGGAGCCTGCTTCCCTCTCTCTCTCTGCCTGCCTCTCTGCCTACTTGTGATCTCTCTCTGTCAAATAAATAAATCTTTAAAAAAAAAACAGATAATCATGTCAAAAAATGGCGAGAAGACATGAACAGACACTTCTCCAATGAAGACATACAAATAGCTATCAGACACGTGAAAAAATGTTCATCATCATTAGCCATCAGGGAAATTCAAATCAAAACCACACTGAGATACCACCTTACACCAGTGAGAATGGCCAAAATCAACAAGACAGGAAACAACAGGTGTTGGAGAGGATGTGGAGAAAGGGGAACCCTCTTACACTGTTGGTGGGAATGCAAGTTGGTGCAGCCACTCTGGAGAGCAGTGTGGAGATTCCTTAAGAGATTAAAAATAGAGCTTCCCTATGACCCTGCAATTGCACTACTGGGAATTTACCCCAAAGATACAGATGTAGTGAAAAGAAGGGCCATCTGTACCCCAATGTTCATAGCAGCAATAGCCACAGTCGCCAAACTGTGGAAAGAGCCAAGATGCCCTTCAATGGACGAATGGATAAAGAAGATGTGGTCCATGTACACTATGGAGTATTATGCGTCCATCAGAAAGGATGAATACCCAACTTTTGCAGCAACATGGATGGGGCTGGAGGAGATTATGCTGAGTGAAATAAGTCAAGCAGAGAGAGTCAATTATCATATGGTTTCACTTACTTGTGGAGCATAAGGAATAACATGGAGGACATTGGGAGATGGAGAGAAGTGAATTGGGGGAAATCAGGTGGGAGACAAATCATGAGAGACTGTGGACTCTGAGAAACAAACTGAGGGTTTGGAGTGGGTGGTTTGGGTGAGCCTGGTGGTGGGTATTAAGGAGGGCATGTATTGCATGGAGCACTGGGTGTGGTGCATAAACAATGAGCCTTGGAACACTGAAAATAAATAAAATAAAGTTAAAATAAAAGAAAAGAGAAACAGAGGACATAAATTGCAAATACAGTACGATATTCGCAATGACTCTTTTTTTTTCCTGCTGCTCATGGGCCTGGTGTGGTGAAAAGAACCAGTAGGAGTGAGTATTAGAAATGGAGTTGTTTAAATAATGGCAAATTTTGTTACCAAACTGAATTTGATTAGTTTGAGTCCTTGCACTTAATGTTATGGTCCATATGAAATGTATTTTAGCACATGGTGAGCTCAGCAAGCAGAGAACGGGTAATAGAAGCAAATGCCCTAAAATGTTAACATGGATCATGCCTGGGAATTGGGATTTGCAATAAGTTTAGTTTCATCTTATATTTTTTATAGAGTGCGTGCATTGAATTTCTTACTTTAAAGAGACAGAGATTTGCAAAAACAAATGTCTTCTCCCCTCCAAAAATCAGACTGTGATCTCTATGTTGGCCACCCCATTGTTCAGCAACAGAGACATCATTTACATCATTTATAGTGTGCTTCATGTGAATGGCAGGCCCTTGAGCTGTTCAGTGCACAACCTGTGGAACTGTGCCCTTGCCACCTTCTTGAATTTTTCCACTTTTATTCTTTGTTTTTTAATAGTATTTTTATAATTTTTATAATACTAATTTTTATAATACTAATAATATTTTAATACTATTTTAATACTATTTTTCTCCTAATTATATTAGGATATGAACCTTAGCAGTAATTGGGGAAACATTACAAAGTACCCCCATAAAGACTGCCTGTCTCACTCCTGGAGATAACTACAACCATCATCTCCATTTCCCCATTGCTATTTTCCTACTTGCTTCCAATCTAAAGTAGTAGCCAATAAACTCCTATAATCCTGATTTTTTTTTTTTTTTGAGAGAGAGAGAGTGTGTTCATGTATGTGCTCATACAGGCTGGGGGAGGGGCAGAGGGAGAGGGCAAGTAAGAATCTTAAGCAAGTTCCAAGCCTAGTGCAGAGCCTGAAGCTGGGCTTGATCTCACAACCCTGAGATCATGACCTGAACAGATATCAAGAGAGTGATGTTCAACTGACAAAACCACCCAGATGCACCCCTGACTTTTTCTTTTTAAGAATTATATCAGGGGCGGTCGGGTAGCTCAGTCAGTTAAGAATCTGCCTTTGGCTCAGGTCATGATCTCAGGGTCCTGGGATGGAGCCCTGCATCGGGTTCCCCTCTCCATGGGGAGCCTGGTTCTCCCTCTGCCTCTGCCTGCTGCTTCCCCTGATTGTGTTCTCTCTCTCTCTTTTTCTCTCTGTCAGATAAATAAATAAATAAATAAATAAATAAAATATAAAAAAAAAGAATTATATCAACATTTTCTCATGTCATTAAAGTTTTGTACACACCTTTTGAAATAACTGCAAAACACTTCAAACTATTAATATGGTATATTTAACTAACCTTTAAGTTAGATTCAGAAATTTTGGCCCAAAAAAAAAAAAAAAAAAAAAAACAGTCACTGAGATGAACAATTACTCTCAAATCTTTGTCCTCATTTCAAATTATTTGCTTGGGATAAGAGAGGAGATGAAAGTGTGACTATCGTTAAGCCTTTTAATACATGTGGTTCAAATTGCTTTTTAAAAAGCTTGTTTCAATTTACAGTCTCACCAGAGGATTTGTGGTTTTTCATATAACCAAGATCTAGCTGGCGGAGTGCCAACCTGTATTCCAAAAATGAATCTTTGTTTATTTGGTAGAAGAGAAAAACCTACTTCAATGTATTTTTAAGACATATTTTAATTTCTTTGATGAGGAATTCCATGAAAAGTTTTCATGTGTTTTCCAACGATCTGTGTTTCCTTGTATACTTTATTTTTCTTTGGGGGATATTTTATTTTCTTATTTAAATTAGTTATTAAAATTTAAATCAACTCCAGAGCTCACGATGTACTAATTGTGTTATCCACTCACTTACACACTTCTAGTTTGCCAGGCCTTCTCCATTCAGATGACGTATGGATTATTTTAATATTTATAAGCTCAGATCCGTTATCCGTTTCCTACACATTTTCTTTCAGGGCTTGCTTTCTTAGAAGGCTCTGGCCCTTTCAGAGATCAGAGGCGCATGCATTTCCGCATGGTTCTATGATAGTTTCTTTTCTTTCATTTAACGCTATAGATCATCTGAAATACACTTCAGGATATGGCAAGCTGTAAGAATTTAAATTGTTTTCTTCTCCAAAGAGCTAGGCAATTCACCCGACTGTCCTACGAATAACCCACTCACTGTCTGCTGTTCCTCCGTGACTCCTTCTGTTGGATCTCACTTCGATAACCCAAAACCCCCAAATCACGCTTTTGTTTGGAAGAAGAAAAGACAAGGCAGTTTGGACCTGTTAGTAGCCACTGCTGGGTGCCAGCTACTGTCCTCAACCCTCCCTGTACCCGGAGCACTGGCGACTGCCTTCCCCGGCCCCTAATCCAGATTCCGGTTCAGGGGCGACACCTCCCTTGCACCCGGATGGTTTAACCTGCAGCTGATTTCCCTCTTGTAAAAGGCATCGGACACAAAGTAGGAAAACACACAGAGAAAAAGGAAACACTCTGGTGAAGAGAGCCTTCTGAGTGTCAGCCTGGTTGTCACAGGGCAGCTGCAGGGAGCCCTGGGAAGGAACCCGAATGCTGGGGCTCATGGGGCGTCCCCACTGGATCCGGCGCGTCCAGCTGCCCGCGCCCTGACCCGACTCTGCCACTGATTCCTTGTCCAGACACACAACGCAAGGAAGCGACCAGGCTTACATTTAAGCATGTTCTCAGCAGTGGTGCTGATGATATTTTAAAAATGGAAACCACCCAGATGTCTATATTTTCAACAAAACACAGCCCACCTAAAGGTAGCATCATATACAATTGTTATTAGTGAGGCAGAAATGACACAGGAAAATATCCTTCGTATGGCATTAATAATTCAAATTATTCCACAGGTGGATACCATGGCTCTAGGAATACATAGACAGAGATGTGCTTATAAAAAACATGTACGTGTGTGAATTAAAAAAATGCACATGCACACATACATTCACAGAGTGAAAACCAAGCGTCAAACTGTACATATTACCTACAAAATCAGAATGCCTTTGTCCAAGGCTGGCTTCATGACTTACAGGCTGAGACCACGGGTAATTTATTTAATTCATTTAAGTTTAGCTTCCTGATCAACAAAATGGAAATAATACTCCTATGTCATAAAGAGGGTAAAAAGTGAGTTCATATGTGAAAAGCACATCAAAAGCACTCTGTAAGGGTTGATCACTGTTATTATTTTCAAAATTTTCTACAATGCATGTTTATGGCATTGGTAATAAGAGAAAAGTCTATCTGCTTTAATGTTTAGAGAGGTGATGTCATCTCCTCCCAGAAAATCCAAGAACATCAACCCTTCTGTTGGTGACAAGGGGCTCGACCCCTGGCCCTGAGCAATGGACGGCTCTAGGCACTGCCCGTCTTTATACACAACTTCCTGCTCAATGTCTCACTTACAGGTCCTGGGGAACCTCATGAATGTCCAAACAGAACTGGTCACACACTCCACACCCATAGGCAGAACCGTCCACCAGAGCCCTTGGCCCATGTCCTCACTGTGACATGTGAGGCTGTCCCCCGGCCAGCAGGTGAGAGCCCTGCTTCCAGGTCCTGCAGCTCCAAACCCACTCTTGAAGGAGTGAAGACTCTATTCTCTATTCCTCCTATCAAAGCAGTCCCCAGCCTAATTCACAGCTACCTAAGCGGAGAGCAAGCACGGTCTTAATTACCTCTCCGTATGCGACGGTGTTATTGTATCTTCTCATTTCTGGGTACACATGGTCCAGGTACCACTGGAAATTCTTGCACTTTAAACTCTTCCTCAAGGCTCTTCTCTCGGACACATCGCCTATGTCAATTCCCGCGTTCTGAAAGCAGAAGCAAAGGGCTTTAGTGACCGGGGTTGGGGCGGGGGGTTCTGGCCAGAGGAAAGGAGAGGTGGCCTTCACAGACACCATCCGGGAGAAACCTCATCCTGCCTGCTTGCTTGGTACATAGGCTCAAGGGAACTCACTGGATCACAGAGCCTCCCCGTCAAGCTGGACCGCTGTCCCCTGGCGCAGCTTGCAGCCCCAAAGTCAATCATCCTTATCACCACACGAGGGGACTCAGCGATGTTGACAACCTACGTTCGTTCCCAGCTCCGTCTCTCCCGCATATCCTCAGCGACCCCCAGAGCCAATTACTGGAGGAATTATTTGATTAAGACAAGGAAATAAACGCCTGGAACCACCTCCTGTCTTTCTTCTCCCTACCCAGGTGACTCTGCCCCTTTGCTGGCTCTCTGTGAAGTTCATTATACACAGAAGTGAAAATAATTTCCCATTGCAAAGCTTGTAATGATGTTCTAATGAATAATTCACTCTGCTTTTACAGAAATGAACCTGTAATGGGCTGCCGTGTGCTGACAGGGGAGAACAGCGCCGCTGAGATACGGCTCCGCAGGCTCTGCCACAAGATGGCCGCGGACCAGGAGGCCGGCTGCTGGCTCTGCAATGGCGGGCAGCCAGGCCGCCGTGGGGCCAGGGAGAGTTCACTTTATTTCATTAACCTTCTTTCTTTCATCAGCCAAACGGTGATTTTAAAGGAAAAATCCCCTTCAGTGTAAAACTTTCAGAATCCAAAGGCAAACCTGGCCCGTGGTGTTTTAACTCTTGGTTTTAACGTGTTGAGCATAATGGAAGAGAATGGCCATTTTCGAGAAGCGTGGGAGGGTGGTGCTGGCATGAGGTTGTCCAAGGAAAGCGCTGGGAGCCAGTTGGCAGCCTTGAACTCAGGACTGAGAACAAGGCCTTTGTGGGTGACAGCTTCCCACCCACAAGCAGGAATAACAGTGATTGTGCTGTGGGGAGAGTGGGATAAAGATGAGAGTTCGCATCCCTGGCCTGGCATATGCTATGGGTAGGACGTTAAGCAAGTCACATTAGCCTCCCAGAGCTCCAGTTTGCCCATCTGTAAAATGGGCAGCAGAGAGGTCCCTGTCAAGCCAGCATTTACTGATCCCTTAATGTTTTCTCTGCTCTGTTCTAAGCCTCATATCTGTCTTCACGAGAGTGCGGTGAGATCAAAGTTCACAACCCCTTGCAGACGAGGAAACTGAGGCATGGAAGACTACAACAGCAGGTTGTTACAGGGCTACACAAGATATTGTGAGTAAGGAACTGACCAAGCACCAGGGACATAGCAAGGGCTCAGCGAGTGTTGTCTGTGTTTATATAAACGATCACACGTAAAATCACTTCTGGCCTCCTGACACCTAGGAAGTGCTGTATGGCCATGAGGGGAGTGTCCATGCCTCAGAACATTATTTTAGGAACTGTAACAATATGATAAACATTCTTCTCTTTTGTCCTCTTCATCTGTAATTCTTACACATAGTCAGCTGCCTCTCTGCGGCTCTGGGCTCCAGCCTCCTGAAACGCAGAGGCTGCCAGATCTCAGTGTGAACGATTCCAGGCCACTCTCTCGGGGCATGGCTGAGACATCTAAGGTATGACTGAAGAGATAAATCCAGCCCTGGCTGAAGGTGCTAGTCACCCCACTGTGCTACGGACCTAAGTACATATCATGAGCATTTTAGTACTCAGTACTCAAACTGAGTGCTCTGGTACTTCGATTGGGTACTGAGTGCTCTGGTACTTAGGTTGGGTACTGAGTACTCTGGTACTAAGATTGGCTACCGTAGTACTTACTACTTAAGCAGATACTTTAGATTTAGTTCTCCTGATCACCCTAGGAAGGAGGACTTGCTGTGATTGCTACTTTTAGGCGAGGAATCCAAGAGACAGAGGCAAGAAACGGATTTGTTTGAGATTGCATAACCAGTGGTTGGCAGAGCACGGACTCCAACCAAGCTGGGATACAGCCACTAAGCAATACTCCTGTGGGGATCAGTGTTCTGGGCAGAAGAGAGAGGAGCCTTGAGGAGTCATGTAAACAGTGGGCGCCTATGTCCAGCTGGAGCTCCAGGAGAGGGCACAGAGTCAGAGCAAATGATGGGGCCTGTACCAAACCGTTGGTACAGGATCTCCCGGATGCAGAGCTCATTCAAGAGCAGGGCATCCAGATTACTCTACCATGACCGGGATTAACCCACAAGATCCTTCTACTCTTTTTAAGTGGATTTTGAGGTCTCCATTACACCAGTCCCCACGTAAAGCACGGGTTCTACCACCTGGAGGTCTGTGAACCCCCTCGAGATGCTCTTATAATTTTGCAAGTACAAGCACTTCTCTAGGGAGGAACCACCAACTGATTGAAGGGATCAGTGACCCATCAAACACAGGACCACTGGTCCAGGGTGATGGGGAAGGGCTGCTGTGTCCCTACCTCCAGTGGCAGGTTCCACGCTATGTACACGTGAGACTTGTAGTCGTCCATCCAGACCTCAGCAACCCGGAGGGCGTTCCTCTTGGTGTAGAAACCAATGTTGCTGTTGTAAGGTTTCTTCTTCCGCTCGATGTGGGCCACTCGTGAGCAAGGCAGGACCTCCATGCTGCCCCCGCAGAGCCACACCTGGAGGCATAAAGGATTTTATCAGCCGGACAGAGAAATTCCTAGAGGCCACGGCCCCTCCCCAAGGCCCCAGGGCCATGGTCAGGAGACAGCACGAGTGAGAAATGCATTCTCATATATTTCAGGGTTGGTGTGTTACTGCAGTGTAGGTGAACCTGACCTAGCTAACACGTGTCAAAGAGGGCTTGGGGGAACTTTTATAGGTACGATAGTTTAGGATGTGAAAACAGAGCTCTGGGTAACAGGCACCCATTGACCTAAGGTGCCCTTGGTGACGCATGGGTATTTTTAAGTTCTCAGTAGTGAGCAAGTGGCACCTGTAGAGCGTTTTCTCCCACCTGGCAGAAGCCATGCCTTGCAGACCTAGAACGGGAAATTCAAACTGAAAACCAAACCATCTTTATTCATATAGGCACAAAGTGTGCAACGGTCTACTTACGCATTGTTATATGCTCTATTTTGGAGTCCCAAGAGCACAGATGCCCAGCCTTCCGGAACCGTTATCACGCGCCAGCACCACTTGTTCCTGCTGGAACACCGAGGTGGAAGGCTGGCATGGTGGTTGCCTTTGAGGCATGCAAAAGCCCAAGGAAGTGATCCTTGCCGTTCTCTGTGTGGGCATGGCGGGCACCCGGGCTCAGAAGGCCCTTCTTGAGGGGGAAAGCTGGACTATCCAACCTTTCTCAGCCCCAGGCAGGAAAAAGAAAGCATTTCTGATTGTTAAGAAGGACTGCTTTGTGGAGATAAACCTCCTGATCCTGGTGGGGAGAGCGGACACAGAGAAGTTTCAGGGACCCAGGCTGCTGTCCTGCCATGAGGATCGTGTATACTCTCCGTAAACAGAAGACGGCTGGTGAGCTGAGCCAGTAAGCACAGACAGCACTGCTGGTCTCAAGCTGGGATACTTCAAGTCACTCCACCCTTTAGTGTCCCAGATCCCCTCTGCAGGATGCTGGGACGCTCCTGCAAGTTGCGCACCACCTCTGGTCTTTATTGATCGAATTTGGTGGCAAAATCCGCATGTGTGTGATCTTCTATTTCCCAACTCTGGCTGCACCACAGGGAAATAATACAGATGGGAAATTCTCCCTGTAACCATGAACCCTCACCTTCAAGGAGGAGACTGTGAGCTAAGAGATTGGTAGATAGTGGGCGGTCCAGAGCAGTTTCATTTGGGACCTGACAATTAGTTTCCCCCCATGGGATGGCATGGCAGCTGCTGATAGTGGAAGGAAGCCAAGTCAGGGGGTGCAAATATGGCTAAAGGCTTATGGGGAATAGCGGTAAAACACAGTGGCTGAACTTCCAGGGGTGGCCAATATGCAAAGATTTGCCCAGAGTTGCACAGGTATGCAGTGTTGGGCAGTTTTGGGATTCAGGGAATGAACGGCAAGACATCCCATGTTCATGGATTTGAAGACCTAATATTGTGAAGATGGCAGTACTTCGCAGATTGATTCGAAGACTCAACCCAATCCCCATCAAAACCCCAGATATCTTCTTTGCAGAAATTAACAAACTGATCCGAAAATTTATGTGGAAATACAAGAGACTTAAAAAACCTTGAAAAGAACAAAGCTGGAGGACTTCCTCTTCAGATCTCAAAATGTACCAGGAAGCTCCTATAATCAAAACAGTGTGGTTCCGGTGTAAGGACAGACAACAGGATAGAACTGAGAGTCTAGAAATAAGCCCTCACATTTATAATTGACTGACTCTTTTTTTAAAGATTTATTTATAGAGACAGAGAGAGAGAGAGAAAGAGAGAGAGAGAACAGAAGCACAAGGGGCAGAGGGAGAAGAAGAGAGAGAATCCAAAGCAGGCTCTGCACTGAGCAGGGAGCCCGTCACAGGGCTCGATGCCATGACTCCGAGATCATTTCCTGCGCTGAAGCCAACAGTCAGGTGCTTAATAGACTGGGCCCCCCAGGCACCCCATAACTGACTGCCTTTCAACAAGGGTGCCAAGACAATTCAAAGGGGGAAAATAGTTATTTTCAACAAATTGTGCCAGACAACATGCCAGGGAATGAATTTTTGCCACCACCTCACCACATATATAAAAATTAACTTGAAGTGGACCAAAGACCTGAATGGAAGAGCTAAAACTGCAGAAGTCTTAGAAGAAAACACAAGGGCACACCTTCATGACCTATAGTTAAGCAAATGTTCGCCAACAGATGGGTGGATAAATAAATATTCCGTATGGTGGAATATTATTTAGCAGTAAAATAAGTAAGATAGTGACACGTGCTACAGTATGGGTGAACCTTGAAAATGGGATGCTCAGGGGAAGAGGTCAGTCACAATGGACAGTATACTACATGATTCCATTTATATGAAATGTCCAGTATAAGAAAACCCATAGAGACAGAAAGAAAACTGGTGGTTGCCTGGGGCTGGGGTGGGAGAAGGTGGAGTGGCTGCCAGTGGGTATGGGGTTTCCTTTTAGGGTGATACGGACGTTCTGATATTGACTGAGGTGATCACTGAAGAACTCTGAATGTACTAAAAAACACTGAGCTGTATACTTTAAATGGGTGAATCGTAATGGTGTGTGACTATCTCAACGAAGCCATGACAAAAATACATAGGCAGATTGATAGATAATTCCACAGAGAGAAGGGGAAAAGAAGACTCAAGGGACAGATTCCAGTTTGGGGAGCTAAGGAAAGGTGAAGTGATGTGGGCCAAGGCTGGGTTCTGTGAAGACCAGTTTCCGAGCAGGGATCACAGGCGCAGGTGTAGGAAGGGCCTCGGCAAAAGCCAGAAACCCAGGCATAAGCACGGAGGTGCCAGGTGGGAACAGAACCCACAGGCAGGCCGACTTGGTGCCAGTCTTCCATAAGCAGTCCAGCCCAAGGTCAGGATAAACCAAGGCTGGGATCGTCCAAATTATTCCAGATTGTTCTTGGGGGTGTGACTAGGTTTGGAAGGGCTGTCAGGTGGCCCTCCTTGCTATGATTGGGCTGAGAGAACAGAGGGGCCAGGTCACACCCCCAGCCTCTTAAACAAGAGTGGGAGGTGGCGTGCCAGGCTGGGAGGCAGGCGACAGGAACACTGGCTTCCTGTCCTGGGTTCTGCCATGTGGATACCAGCTGGCACACTCAGTGGGCACCAACTCAGAGCCACTTAGCTCTTCCTTATGATCTGGGGAGATGTAAGGAGCTCTCAGACCGTTTAGTGTCTCAGTGGTACAACGTTCTGTTGGGCCCAGCAAACCTCGAGTGAATCACCAGGGTTGGGCCCTGGCCCGGACGCCTGTGACACGGTCACAGCATGGCTCTTGGTGCCCCTTTACCGGAGAAGTGGGGAGGTGACCGTCCGGAGGTATAGTAACTCCAGGAATAGGTATCAACTAATTTATTCAACCAGAAAATTCCACTCAGAGCCTAATTTCCAGCGCGGGAAAGACAGAGGAAAAAGGGCCAACACACAGGTCGCTTCTTGCGCTCGTGAAGTTGATGGTCTTGGAAGGGAAACAAAGGAACTAAATCATCACAGGCAGATGTGCATGCTCCAACAGGAAGCTAATTCCTAGGAAGGGAAGCAACACATTGCTGGAAAAGCCAGCATTCACCAAGAAAGGGATGTGGCCCATCAGCTCAGAGAAAGTATCTCGACCTAGGACAGGTAAGGTGTCATCAGAAGGCCCAGACTGAGCTAACTTGGTTGAAGAAGTTGGCAACGAGGACAAGAGCTCAAGCACAGGGGCAGCCAGCCCAGGCACAGTGGCCTTGTGTAGGGGAGCCTACGCCCCTTGAACGTGGGCTGCGTTCAATACGGCTGCAACAATCCCTCCCATGCTCCTTTCCATCAAATGGTTGGATCTACTCTCTTCATCCTCTTGGATCTGGGCTAGCCTTAAGACTTGCCCTGAGTTGTAGAACGTACTAGAAGTGATGTTTCACACTTTACAAGGCCAGGCCTTAGGAGGGTTTAGAATTTTCGCTTCCTCCGTCTTAGGATCCCGAGTCCACCATGCTTTGAAGAAGCTGTGTGCGAAAGACCATGGGGAGAAGGGGGTCCGGCCTGGCCTCTCTCATGTGCCTTGGGCCTCGGCTGGACCAGACACCTCCAGCCAAGCCACTGACTGGCCACCAACATGTGAATGCGCCCACCAATGCTGCAAAGAGCAGAAGAATCACCTAGCTGACCCCAGCCCAAACTGCCAGACTCCAGAATGGTGAGCGAACTGACTGTTCTTTTAAGCCACTGAATGTGAGTGTACATAAACAACTGACGTGAGTTGAACATGTAAGAAACCGAAAGAACAGCCAAGGGGCTGTACCTCAGAGCAGAGCGGTGGACGGGAGAAGAGCCTGAAATGAAGCTGGGTGGGCAGGCAGGGCTCCCACCAGCCGGGCCTGCAGACCACATGGAGGAAACGGATCTTTGTTTTAAATGAGAAGCCACCGAAAGATATGAATTTGAAAAAGTCACCCCAGCTGAAGTGTGGGAAAAAAGGTTAGTGGGAAGGAGAGGGGGGACAGTGTTGGCAGGAGGGTCTTAGTGTCATGCTGGGGAGACATTCTGGCAGCTTGGGCTAGGGCAGTGGAATAGAAGCGGAAGTTGACAGATTTGAGCTTTTTAATGGCAAAATCTTGGCCAATGGGTTGGATGTAGCAAAGATGAAGAAGGACTCCTAGTTTTCTGCTTGGGCAGTGGGACGTAGCTGTGGCAGCATCATGCTCTGGGCCAGAAAGCCTGCCCAAGGCTACCCAGGGCTCTGGAGGCAAAACAGAATCACAAGACACATCCTCCCAGCTTTGGACAGTGATGCCCTGGGAGAAGAGGACGCTGGGAGAAGGATGTCAAGGAGTGCGAATGATTTCTGATTTCTCCAGCGTTGCTCCAGAGAGAGCCTCTTCAAGGGCATGCTGGCTTAATTCCATCTCTTGATGCATTTCATTCATTCAACTCATGTGTTTCATAAATATTTCAATAGCTCATTAGAGTCTTAAAGACGATGGAGAGTATGTCATCAGATGGGGCAAGCTGGTATTTCCAGAACTATGCCTGGATCTCAGCCAGTCTGGGGTCTCCCTGAATGTCCTCTGTACTTCCCAGTGTCTCAAGTCCTCCCTTCAAGGGCGGGATGAGAAGGTGGCCCACATCACTGGTTCCCAAACCAGGCTGTGCCTCCAAATCACCAAGGGGTGCTTTAAATTTACCAATGCCTGGATCCCTCCCCGGACCTACGAGTCACATTCTCCAGGGAGAAGCTGAGGTACCACTGGGTCTTTAAAAACGTCCTTTCCATGTAGCCAGGTTTGGAAACCACAGGCATAAAGCCATTTAATATCTATTCCGAGTCTATGGTTTCATGACTGAGGCCAAGAGAAGTTAGGATGTGGCTGACGAAAGCTCAGACCACGGGCAGTGGTTCTGGGGATGTTGGGAAGAGATGCAGGATCAAATGTTCCAGGCACTGCCTGGGGCATGCTCTCCCCAGTGCCTCCATCACCAAGGAGCCTGATCAGTAAGGCGGGGGGAGTGAAGGAGCTGGGGAGGAGGCCAGGAGCTGAAGGCAGCGTGGCTGGTCCATTTATATCACCTATTGTAGGCAGTGACCTCTGAACATTTTTGATAGATATTTTCATCTGGAGGAAAAAAAAACAGTTGAAGTCCACCCTCCATCCTACTGAATTCATCCATTTTAAATTAAATGCATGGGCTATCGCACTACTAGATTTTACCAATGATGAGTGTAGAGAGAGACGTTTGAAATCGCACAGAAATGGAAGTGCTAATATATTCCTCTCGGGCCCCCGAGTCCCACCTGGTGTGTCTGGCTTTGGAAACCACTACAAGAATTCAAATGCTCAAGGTCTAGTCTTCTTCTGCCATTTTTAGAAGCCAGCTGTTGCTCGAAAGCAGCAGAAAGTATGGCTCAGGAATGAGTAGGTTTGTCACCAAAGTAATCTGGTGAGAATTTTCAATGGTGTCACTAGAGTATGAACTGTGAGTGCCACGAGAACATGAGAGCCACTTTTCCCGAGATGCTCTAGACACCATCGGGTGGGGGGGAAGCTGTCTCTGGAAAGAGCCTCAGATACTGTTACAGAAGGGGGCCCAGAGCCTTCTGTGCCTCCCTCTGCTCCACACCCCTGTCATTCAGTTGGAACAGGAAGCTGCAGGATCCAGAAAGAAATCCAGGTGCCATCCTCAACCTCTGCTCCCCAGGCACTGGTCAGTCTATCACCAAGT
Source organism: Pteronura brasiliensis (assembly GCA_004024605.1). NCBI lineage: Eukaryota > Metazoa > Chordata > Mammalia > Carnivora > Mustelidae > Pteronura > Pteronura brasiliensis. Next base: position 19,884 of record PJEN01008689.1, on the reverse strand, counting down.
CCTGCAGACAATGACTCTGCACTATGGCTCAGCTGCAGTCCTTTCCACTCACGCCCGCCATGACCACCGGGACCACCACCTCCTCCACCATCGCCCCAAGCTGCCACCACCTGGACCACAGCACCCACCTCCCGATGGCTCCATTCCATTCAGCTAGCCTCCACTTGGCAGCCAGAGTCCTGTGATCGGATCACATCATTCCCCTGAACACTTTATGGGCTCCCACTTGCTCTCACAGAGGGAGGAATGGAATGAAGAAGAAAGATGGAAACAGTCTAGACATACAACATGACAGGCACAGAAATGAAAGTCAGAATGAACAAGGGCCTTTACTGTAGGACTCAAGACCAGGAAGCTCTGAGTCTCCCCAACGTCTCTGCCTACAAACCCAAAACCACCCCTTGTGTTTCTGGGACAACGGCTCCCTGGCACCCTGGCTCATCCTGCAAAACCAGCCCAGCTGAACCCCTCCTCCAGCACAAGCTGAAAGATGCTGAGGAGGAATCAACCCATCTATTCTCTAGTAAGGAAAGGCCACATGATCCATTTCTCCCACAATCTGAGCACACTCATTTTATACCCCCAACCCCAGTTCTGTCATCTATAAATGAGGGGGAAGCTATCACATTGGATCCTTTCAGCTCTGGTGTTCAGGGTCTATGATTCCCTACACCATAGACCACAGTCCCAGGCTGGAGGGCCAGGGTCATCACCAGTGGAGGACACCAGCTTCCTTAGGCTGCCTATCCCAGTGTTGACTTTCTTGAGGAATAATCTTGAGATCACGAGGAATCCCCCAACTAATGAATTCAGGCATGTTATCTAGACCACTGGATTATCTCTGAATCCAATCTCTAGGGTCCCTTGGGATTCCCGTGTGCACCTTCTATCACAGGCCATCTCTAGGCACGCACTGAAACTATTTTCTCCCTATGAACCAGTCAACACCTCCTGTGCCACTTACTGAGCAAATTTCTTGAATGGCATTTTCTTGTCTTGGCATAGGGTATTAAAGAGACGCTTCCAGATCTCAGATCTTAAACCATGGCCAAGTGTATCCATCCTTTTAATTTGTCCAAAACTTATTTCTGGTGAGCAGCCATCACTTTCTTTTATTCTATTATCAGTTGTAGAGTTTCTCTTGGAGACCATCTTTCACACTCCATGAAACGAGTGAATCCCTTCCTAAGATGTTAAGGTGAGTAGAAAGTAAGACGGCTGCTGGTCTTCCTCACTCACTGTGGGGCCCTCAACATCCTAGTCTTTACTCCTGTGAGGACATACAGGCCAAGATGACCCATGGAGGTGTGGGTGAGTGAGTCTTCTGTGTGACTCACACAGTCAAAACTGCGCATCTCATACCATCAAATGACAGTTTCTTTCCTTTGGGGGATATGGGCTATTCCTGATCTATGAAAGTTAATAAAGAAAGAAACTAAGAGAAATTAATTAATTTTATTCTGAATCCTCACGCAGCCCAGACCAAGGCCAGTCAGTGTCTTGTCCAGGTCCTGCCCAAGTGACCCCCTAGACCTACCTACTACCCTTGGGACAGGAAGTGAGTAGGAGCATTAAGGGCAAAGGCAAGCTGTCAGGAGGCCTTAGTGGGGTTGTTTCAAGATGAACTGTAGAGAGCAGAAGGGGGTCAAAGTCAGTAATAGACAATTACCAGCAAGATCCAAGTCTGAGAGAGACTAAGAGATGCTGTAGAACATCCAGCAAAGAGTGCAGCTGAACATCAAGGGGATGCAAAATAAGGAATGAGTCAACTCACAGACCACAGGCCAGGGATCACATCAGATCTCGCTGAAGAGGGAACCTTAGTAGGCTGAGGTCTTTGTTTTTTGCTTTTTCTGTTTCCTTAATATATAATAGTTCTATTGAACTATAATCCACATACTATAAAATTCACCTGTTTAAAATGTAAAAATTCCATGGTTTTAGTATAGTCACAGAATTATGCAACCATCATCACAATCAATTTTAGAACATTTTTATCACCTAACTAGAAACCCTATACTCATGACCAGTCAGCCCCCCTCACCACCACCCACAGCTCTAGATAATCACTAATCTACTTTTTGTCTCTATGGATTTGCCTATTCTGGGTATATCATATAAACAAATTACACAATATGTGGCCTATTGTGGCTGATGTCTTTCACTTAGCATGATATCTTGAAGGTTTACCCATGTTGTAACGTATACCTGGTCTTCATTCCTTTGTATGGCTGGATACTATACTACATTTCGTTTATACATTCATCCATTCATGGACACTTGGGCTTTTTCCATTTTGGCTGTTATGAATAATGCATCTGTGAACATTCACGTACAGGTGTTTATATGGACGTGCACATATTTTCATTTCTCTTGGGTATATACCTAGGAGTGGAACTGCTGAGTCATATGGTCACTCTATGTTTAATCTCTTGAAAAGCTGCTAATCTCTTCCAAAGTGACTGCACTATTTTATATTCCCACCAGTGGTATAATGAGGGTTCTAATTTCTCCACATCCTCACTAACCTTGTTAATGATGAAGTTGGCTTCCAGTGTCATTTCTCACCTTCTTCTCACTCTTCATCATCCAAAGGCTCCAGTGTTCAAGGTCACCTAAATTATTCCCTCCCCAGGTTGTGTGTAGAGCTGGCATGGAGATGGCCATAAGGTACAGAAAAATGAACCAGGCAGCAGAGGCCAAATTCTTGTTCTACCTCCTCCAAAGTCCAGCTCTGTGATGTTAAGCAAGTTATTTTCCTCTTTCCTCCCAGGCTTAAGGCTTCCTCACCTATAAGATGGAGTCAGACTATCCACCTGCCTACAACACAGAGCCATTATGAGGGACAATGAGGTTGTGGATGTAAAAATGTAGGAACACTGCTAAGTCTTCCATCCTTTCAACGGGAGACAACTGATATGGTTTCTGGGCTTGGATGCAGGTTTCAGACTGCGTATTTCCAGACCTTGTTCCGCTGCTTATTGGTTGACCTTATGCAACTTAGCCTTTCTGTATCCCAACATCCTCCTCTGTGTAGTGAAGAATAATAACGGTCCTTACCTCTCTGGGTTGTTGTGATATTTAAATTAGATGTGTTATTTGTCAAGTGCTTGGAGCAGTGAGTGGCTCCAAGTTCTCAATATACATTATCTAGGCCATCATTGTTATCATTACTGCAAGGCTAGATTTCTGATGCCATACTCTCTCTGTGCTCCCGGCCCCAACTCAGAAGACGGTGGACTGGGCTGAGTTTCCAGAGGGTTTTTCCCTGATTGGGAACTGAATACACTGGCAGGACTGGCATGCTGATGAGCTGTGCTGGCTTGTCCAGCTTGATAGTCTCCCCAAAATGTCCAGGCCTGTGTCCCAAGTGTGTGTGTGGGGGTTGTGCCCTTCAGTGACCTTGCCAACACTCTCCCTCAGGTATGTGTCTCTCCCTGTCCTCCTTTCCTTGCTCTAGCTCCAGGAATGGCCACTGTAGGGGACCAGAATATGCCACCCTGAAATATGCCTCTTTGTCACAAAGACTATTTTGAGCTGATTATTTTGAGAAACAGCAGACACAGAAGCTCTGAAAACAGAAGTTCCCCTTTTGTAAGGGAAAATTACATTTATAAAAAAACTCCATTTGCAAGGGTGCCCCACCCTCCTCCGTTCTATACCAGGAAGAGAAGGATGACTCCAAATCACAGGAGACTCATCCACGAAGACAAGACTGACTTAAATCTGCATGACAAACCTTACCTTTAGTTACAGTACTTTTCCTGGTCCCCTTCCCACCACGGGTCTCCTCCACAACCCTCTTCCTTTGTTTTAGCTGAAGATGGTGCTTGAGCTCGAGTTCCAAGCCACCTCTTGGAGTTTACCCATCCTTGAGTTTCTCCCAGGTACATATGAGATGTTAATAAATACCCGTTTGCTTTTCTCTTGCTAATCTGTCTTTTCTTACAGGGGCCCTAGAAGAGTAGGAAAGACTTTTTTCCTCCTCTACACCAACCTCATCCACAGGGTCTGTGACTGCTCCAAGGGTGACCATTGGTGTCCCGTGCTGTCCATCCCGGTCTCTCAGCCAAAGAGGCAAGCCAACCAAGTAAGTTCTGCAGCCCGAGACCATCCATGAGCTATGCAACATCCTTCTCTGATGTCTTACGGGATGGCTGTTGTTTGCAAGTTATACCTGGCTTTTCTCTAGATGAGAATGACACATATAGGAATTCTAATGGGAGAATTTGAAGGGAGTTGACCAGTCAACCAGCCAGGAAGAGGTACAGGGAATAAAACTTCCCTGTAAAGGCCTCCAGTCTATCTTCAGCAAGCTTTCTCCCCAGTTCGTAGGCACATGTACCTGAAGTAACAGGAGACTTCACTAACATCTCTTTGGAGAAAAGTAAACATAATTTTCTTTATATTTTGTCATGTAGACTTGGAATATAAGAGGGAAAAAAATCTTACCCTTTAAAAAAAGGTGGCAGAAGGGAAGTCTAAGGGCCTAGACTTCAATAAACACTCTGATGTGTTCCTGTGGTTTGTGACCAGTGTCTTGAGATTCTGGATTATAAGGTATTCTGGGGCCACACAAGCTCCTGCAGTCCCCATGACCATCTCCCAAGCAGAAGTGTACTTAACTGAACTTCAGCTCCAGGATCTTCATTAGCATGAGCTCCTCTCATGGCTTAACCTATGCATTGGACCCCATAGAACCTGGATGCCCTGCCCTGGGGGCCTCTCCCACCCCCTCCCTTGGGGAATGAAGCCCTACCACTCTGGAGCTGGTCCTCCAGAGGTCTCCTTCGCATGGACATAACTTCCTCCTGGTATCAGACTGAAGTCACTTTGGAAGCCAGGGAAGCCCACATACATTGGTAAAAGCAGCACTGGAGGAATGTTTAACACAAATTATGTAAATGACCACATTAGGTAATCTAAGTGCAGGCAAATTTTAGCCTTTTGTCTGCTGGTAAATCTGTTTGAAACAACATAGATTTCTGACTAAGAGAACATTTAGTTTGTTACCCCCATCCTACCAATCTTTTTTGGGTAAATAACCCAGTTTGGGTAGATAACCCACTTCCCAAAGCACAGGCTCATTCTCTTCAAAATCAGGACACCCAGAGGTGCCCCTGCTCCTCCACGCTCCTCTCTGCCATCCCGGGGACGGCGAGCTGGCTTTTCATGGTTGAAATGTCTGTTCTATCTCCCTAAATTGCACGGACGCGTAATGGCTTTCCTCCTAAAGTCCTTTAACAAAAACTCAATTTCAATCTTCTGCTTTATTTATTACCATTTCTCAGAAATCGGATTTACAAACATGGACCTCAAGACATCTCAATTTAAGCACCACGGTGGCGAGAACCTCTTACCTGGATTCCATTTCCAGTGGATGCAGGTCATTCCTCTTAATACAAGATGAGGAATTAAAAGGAAGCTTGGTAACATGACACGGGATTTAGAGGAGGAAAGAAATGCATTCATATGGAAAGCAGCTTGATTTATTGTGCATGGAAGACAGATGGGCTTTTTCCCTTTCTTTTAATTTTTGAGGTTGATGCTTATGTGTTTGAAAGAATAATATTGGGCGGGAAAACAAATAATATCAGGCCTATACTCTTAACAGTTTAAAATTCAGCCTCGCCTAGCCACCCAGCCTGATAGCATGTTACTGTCAGGGAGGACCTGAAGTTCTGTGTTAGGAAAAAAGCCCAAGCAGCCTCAATCGCACACTTTGAGGTTGTCCTGCCCCTGTCCTGGCCCAGCTCCTTTGCCTTCCCCTCTTTCCTTACCACTTAGGGCTTCCCTACCTAGACCTTCCCTCACTCCTGTTTCTGTCCTTCCATGTCTGCCCTGCTCACAGACTCCTTCCTTTGGACATTCCCCCTTTTTTGCAAGAGCAGCTCCAACTAATTAACTATTAAGCATTTATCCCTCTACATTCCCAGCCTGATGCTTTCAACTTGTAACAATTTACGTCCTTTGGTCACTCCATTCAGTATTATCTACACGTTTACTAAGACCAGAGCTCAGGGCCAAAGGCTGCTAGGGATCCAAAGATAATTTAGATGTACATCTTATGCACCGTCTTTGCTCTTTTCTCAGAACTTAAAATTAGAGTTCCAGGAAAGTGTTGAAGATTGCCTTAGAACCTTGGTGCAGAAGCAGCCAGGGCAGTGGCTGGGGGAGTGTTAACATTGCATTCATTCCCCTCTCTATGTATCTGTGTTCTACTATCATTTAGCTCGAGATTTTGCCAGAATAGAAAAGGAGCTGGTAGGGCACAAACAGGTAAACCATGCTTCACCACAGGAGAAAAGTGAATTATATTTAATTCTGTATCTCTAATACCGAACGTGTTAAACCAGAGCTTTGAGATCAAGTACAGTGATCTGGAAGGAGCCTGGAATGTCCACATGCTTCCAAGAAAATCCGATCACCGTGGTTCAAAAGGATCTCAAAGGGTGTCATTGCTCTCTCCAGAGCACCATCACTGAAACCAACTTGGTCTGGGCTAAACGAAAGGCTTTGCCAATGACCACTCCCAGAAATCTACAGCGGGTACAGGGCTGCCTGCCGTCTGGGACCAGGATGAGGAAGAGGCCAGGATGGGACCAGCCTGCCATAGCTCAACCAGACGAAACAATCCACCCACCCATCATTAGCCGTCATAGAAGAAGGACTTCCCACTCATTATAACACGGCCAGTAGAGCATGTGGTACGCATGGGAGGGGCAGGTTGGAGATAATGATCCAATGGCCCTGAGGAGACCAAGGGCCACTGACGCTGGGGCAGGGGACACAGACCTCACCATTGGAGCACCATGAGTCCCCATGTGCACGTTTAGCTTTTGTCAAGGTGCAGACCCATGACAGGATGTTGGCTCTGTGGTGGCTGGCCCTGCCCTACCTGGCTGGACAGACCCTCGGCTCTCTTGTCCTACCCCAGGTGGTCAGAGCTGAGCATGTTCTAGGGGGCACCTGCTGTAAAATGGTGTCCAGTGCTCACAAAGGCTCAGAGCATAAGGACAGCCGCTTGGGAGAAAGGAAGATACACCACCCCGAAGTCCACAGTGACCTGAAGCTGGTTCTCCAGAGACTGGGACCACAGACACCTCCTGGGAGAAGCACACAGGGCCACGCTGGGGGTGAGACGCTGCGGGGCTCCAGGACCTGGCAGGAAGCCAGCCTGTGGTCATCGGGGGATGAAAGAAGTTGCCACTCAAGCTCTTCCTCCCCAGCTCCCACAGGAGCAGGATGAACGGGGCCTGGGGGCCTCCAGCCTGTCTCACCGCCCCTGTCACCATCTACAAATGGTGGCTTTGGGTGTTGGCAGAGGGACAGCATCACAAACACTCCGGCGTTACTGATGGGGTCACGACAAAGCACGGTGTGGGTGTAGAGACGCTTCTATCCCTCCCTCTGCCTCTCCTCCGCCTGCGGACTGGGAGCCACATCAGTAAATGAACACACATCCAAGTTCCCAGGCTCGGCAAAGAGAAAGAGAAAGCGAGAACTGTGAGCTGTATTTAAACAGAATGAGTCCACCTCCCACTGCACTCGAAAGATAAAGACCTCGAAGGCCTCGCAGACAGCCGATTAGTTAGCAAGAAGGTTCGCAGCTGAGGCTGCTGATGTGCTGGGAGCAGCCCCGGTCCTGCCTTCCGGAGCCGGGTCACTTGTGGCTTCCTCCAAGGCTGGAGGCTCGCAGAATCCTTCCGGTGACTCCACAGCAGTCCCTCCTTTTTGCATAAACTGCCAGGAGCATCAGTTCGTTTTTAAAACGTTGGACCGATAATTGAGTTGGAAGCCTCAGATGTCAGGGGAACGTGAGGTTTCTGAAGCGGACGCCGAGCTGTAAGTCAGGAAAGGATGGAGCACTGGGGCCGGGTACCTCGGGCACAAAATTGCTGACCCAGTAGTTACTGATAGTCAGTGAGGACCTGGGGCGGTTACCATAGGGACGAGGAAGCTGCCAACACAGTAGAATCTGAAGACCAGAAATTACACGCCTTCATGCCATTCAGTGCCCTTGGGGGTGCTGGGCGATTCAGAGCCGAGGAAAGAGACATGGATCTGGTTCGCTTGGGTCTTGGCACAAAAGGAAACTCAACCATTAGGTTACCTTCCTCAGTGCACTTGGGCCCGGAGCTTAGTGACATGAAGCCTGATGAGTCACCGCGCAAGCAGATTCCACAGTCTTTCCAACTCTGTGTCAACATTAGGACTTTGAACAGCACATGAGAGGGGACTCTCACAGATGGAGAAAACGAGGGATCTCAGTCCTTTTTACTGAATATTCCAACTTCCATTTTGGTCCGTAGAAGGAGCAGGGAATCATGCAAGGCTCTTATTGAGCCCGTAACCATCCTTCGACAGACCTAACCCAGTGTGGACATGAGCCACAGGAAAGGTCTGGGCAAATGCTGCCAGTGTAGACCCATTCTCACCAGGGTGTGTGAGCCTGGAGACGTGTCACCTGAGGCCTCACACCATTGCTGCTCCCTCTGACCCCAGAAGCCACCTGCTGAAGGGGCAAGAGCCACATGTGGAAGGAGCCCATGGCCCAGGATGACCACGAGGAAGGCTACTGCCAACTGCGACCACCCACCATGGGTTTTCATGAAAATCTCAAGCAAGCCACCGAGAGTTAGAGGTTGGCTGTTCCCGTGGACCGAGTTACTTGCCCCGGATACTCCCTCTCCCCTATTTTGGCTTGTGAGTGTAGAGAATTTAAGAGGTATATGGGAATCCCACGCTTGAATGGGTTAGATGCCCCGAAGCAGGAAGCCTCACGGAGGGTTCTTCCAACCTGGTAATTGTATTTGTTTCTCTCCCAGAAAACAGTCTCTTCCTCAGCTTCTGTGGATGCTGGATATTGTGCACGGATATCGAAAATGTCTCTTACGTGCCCTCTTCCATTCTCCTCTCCGTTCTGCGTGGGGCCAGTTTCACATTCTGGAAATTGCTGGGAGAACAGCCCAGCAGGGCAGCTGATAAAGGGAAAGATTCCTTTAAATTTTTAAACAGTGCTGCTTTGTTCTTGCTCTCCGAACACCATGTCCGGCCTATCTGCTAGGCCTGGGGTCTCTCTGAACAATTCTGAAATGTCATCTCCTACCTGCTGACTTCTGCTGCTGCGAGCCACGAGCGGCCCGGCTCCCACAGAGCCCGGAGGCAGAACGCGCGCACTACCCGTGCATGGGGGGCCGGGTGGAACAGAAAGCCGGCTTGACTCAGATACGTCTCTCCACTCTCCGGCTCAGAGAAAACGCGGGGATGACGCCGTATTCTCTTGGATGCATGTCCCCTTTTCCCTTTGCAAAGATGCGGGGGGTGAGGGGGCTGGGTTTTGACACTTGCAGACAGAGTGCCACCGAACGGCATCGATCCTGAAACCTTAAAGAACCACCAGCTCAGGGTCTCTTCAGGGGCCATCCGAGCCCTGTGTCCCGTAGAATCTGAAGCAGGAGCCATCCTTCGATTGAAGTTCTCCACGTCTCACGTCCCCAACGGATGCCATGGGCTCTTGTGTTTTCCGGGTGCCCCTGGGCCCCGGGAGGAATACGCAGGGAGTGGGAAGAAATCATGTCTGTTGGAGGCTGAACTCCATCCACCCACCTCCCCCCGGCCTCGCTGGTACGTTGAAGTCCTAAGAATGTGACTGTGCTCGGAGAGAAGATCTTTAAAGCGGGAATTAACTAAGGGCGGGCCCTAATCCCGAAGGACTGGGGTTTGCGTGAGAGGAGGACAGGAGGACACAGAAGCGCACACGGGGAAGACCATGTGAGGACAAGGAGACAAGATGGCGTCAACAGGCCAAGGAGAGAGGTGTCAGGAGACGCCCCGATCTCAGACTCGCAGCCTCCGGAAGTGTGAGAAAGCGAATCTCCGGGGTGAGGCCCAGCCTCGCTGTGGTGTTTTGTCACGGCAGCCCGAGCGCACTAATGTGGTCTCGCTCCTAGACTGTCCCTGGGTTCATGACAGGGCGTGGCCCTGGGCGAACCCACCTGAGGCAGGTCCCTAGAAGGTTCTGGAGAATCTAGAAGAAAGTCTGTAAAAGAAAACTTTTCCTTCAAAGCATGTAATCTTGAAAAATGTGGATCATTCAGCTGCCCATGACGCCTTCTGCTTTGAGCTTGGAGGCCCACTTCGGGAAACCACCTTAAATCCTCTCTCAGAAACAGAAGAGACTTGTTCAAAGTCCCTCCATAGGGAGGAAAATGGCTTCTGGCCCACAGCTGGGACGGGGCTTCTTTGCAAGATGAGATGCTTGGTTTCCTACACAAAGTGGGGGATAGCCAGGAGTAACGTGGGACTCTCACCACCACGGAAGTCCAGCCCTGGACTCGCAGCGATGTGCCAGCCCCATCCTGTAGGGGCAGGGGACGGCTGATGCTGGCAGGAGCCCCCCTAAGTCAGCAGCACTGTGACCGCCAGGAGAGGAGCCCCACCAAGCTTTGGGAGCCGGTCTTGATGTCACTCTGTAACCGCCGCTTCCCTTAGCAGCCCCAGAGTTGTGGGGCTGCAAACAGGAACGTCACCAGTGTCACCACAAACGATGTGGCCGACTCGCCACGTGTCAGCCCCCCGACCACGTACTCTATGCGCACCAGCGCTTTCTTTCTTTCTCACAGCAGACCTGGGCCCTAGACGAGGAAACTGAGGCTCAGAGAGGACAGTGAGCGTGCCCCGGGCACACACTTCTGGAGTGAGGGGCCCACAGGTAAACTGGGGTCCATATGTGCGTCCGCCCCATGCATATTTCCAGAAGTTGAGAAGACCCTGTCTCTCTGAGATGGCTTCTCCCTACTTGCACCAGGCCCACTTGTGAGGCCCCAGTAATTGGGGTACAGACGCTCTAAGTCAGAGGTCTCTGAGTAACAGCTCTGATCTGGGCTGGCTGCACCCTCATCACCGGGCAGCCTTGAAAGACACACATGTCCAGGTCCCAGGCCCCAAGCTGCCGGTCCAGCAGCCTCTGGGAAGGGCCTGGCATCCGCATTTTAACCAGCTTAGGGAATCCACTCGTCGCGAGCCGTGCGGAGATCCTAAAACCTTTGCACCAGAGACACCTGCGCAGTCTGGCGAAGCCTCCAGAGCCCTTCTCAGGGTAAAAGTGCCTCCATGAAGCCAAATGCACAGAAACACACAGGAAATAAATTAGGTGGAAATACGGTCTTCAAATTTTTAAAAAGCCGTGAGGCAGTAACCCATACGCCTCTTTAACACATTAAGTAACAAGGTCCAGCGTGGGTTTAACGGAAATCATAAATTTGAATGCAGGCAGGAGGATACCTAAGTATTTCAAGGCGTCCGTAGGACGTGGGACACAGTGTGCACAGGTCTGTGATTAGCACTGGAGACAGAGCCCGGGTGTGGCTGATGGTGCACGGGCCGTGGCCTCCAGTCATCACTGAGATGATGCCCAGTGCCAGGGGCAGATTAGTGGACATAACGATGTGCGTTAGGGACGCCTGCTGCCTCAGTCGGTTAAGCGTTCGACTCTTGGTTTCAGCTCAGGTCTAGATCTCAGGGACCTGGAATCCAGCCCCACACTGGGCTCCACACTCAGTGTGGCAACTGCTGGAGTTTCTCTCTCTGCTCTCCCTCTGCCCTTCCCCCCACTCACACACTCCCTCTCCCTCTCCCTCTGTCAAATAAATAGATAAGTCTTAAAAAATAAAAGAAAAACAATGCCATGTGTTTTATATTCCTGACCAAATTTGCATGCCCGTGGATTTACCACAGGACTCCACGGAGATGGGCGGACCCCAGGCTAAACGCTCTTGTTCTGGGCCGGGGCCAGTTATGAAATCGGCAACACGTAGGATATGAGCGTCAAGGGCTAACTCTCCACGAACGCGGGCTTTACAAGAGGCAAAATCAAGCCAAAGAGGCGCTTGACTTCCATCAGCAAAGCGAGATCCGCCTGGAGAGTCTCCTTCCTTCCTTGCCGGGAGACTGTATCAAATGATTGATATAAAAATTAATGATCCCTTGTGGAACAGCAGCCACGAGAAATCACACGCATGCAAATCCTGTGGGGAAAAATGTTGCATGATTTATCTTGTTGTCAGCGTTCTTGTATTTCCAAGATGAAAGTTATTTTTCCCCCCACTCTTGCTTTGTTTTGCACTTATCCTAATTTTCTAAATAACATGGTTTCCAGATTGCGAGGCATGATTATCCTTATTCAGAGCAAACGGTGCCGGGGATGTATTCACGGAAAGGGCTGCATTCTCCCCGTAATCAGGCCCCTCTCCGTCGCCTTGTCAGAGCGCAGCCCGCTCTGATGAGATTCCTGAAGGTTCAGCCAGATAAAGCAATAACGAAAAGCTCCACGTTGCAGCTAGGAACGATGCTTCACGAGCACCAGAAAGTCTGGTGATGCTGGGGATGGCAGGGATCTGTGCACGCTCACAACCACTGAATAGCTCAAGGCATCTCTTGCTGGCTGCCTTCAGCTGTGTGCCGTGGGACAGTGTTTCTAGGCTGCTTACGATTATTTGTCTCCATGGCAGAGGTAAGGAAGTTCACGTTCACCTGCCATGGTGAGCCGAGACGTCCCCACGGACCTCTTGGAGCAATTACTCTCCATCAGAGCGTCTGGAGGTGGAACAGGCACCAGCCCGCAGAGGGGGTGGACAGCTGTCCATCGGGACACCAGAGGGCATCTCCGGGACACCTGTGGATGCAGCCCAGCTCAGCTGGGAGGAGAGAGGGAGCCCACCTTCCAGACGCACGCGTGGAGACGTGAGTGTGGCCGTGGAGGCTTCATCCTCAGGATGGTCTCATGCAACTGTCCTGTGCCGCTCCCGCCTGTTTTTCTGCGGACCCCTTTCGAAGCGATATTCTCCTCTCCCACAATGCCACGGGCCTACGGCCTCAGCAGCCAGACTTAGCGGCCTCACCATCCACTGACGTCATGGTACCCATACTGGGCTCTCAGAAGGTCCGTCTCACCGCTTCCATCTGTCACCGTGGCCCAAGCCTACACTTCCAGGCTCGCCTCCTCCATGGCCCCCGTGAGACGTCGCCACATGCTCTCCTGTCCATTCTAACCTCAGCGACAGCCCCCACCCTGCCGGTACCAGGTACCAGGGCCTCCCTCTCCTGTCCTCTTTGCCCATCCAAATCCCACTCACCTTCCCAAGCCCAGGGACCCTCGCTAGAAAGCACCGCCCTCTCCCTCCAAGGGAGGGACGGCCCCTGTCTTCGTTTTAGAACCCTGTTTGTGCTACGGTTTCACAGATGGAGCAGATGGTCTAAGATGCCGGCTGTGCACGGGGACACTGTGTGATTCCAGTTCGTGAGCTGCATACGGAGCCGGTGCTGGGAAAAGTCCCACCCTCCCCGCCCCACCCCCCAGCAACGACCCGCTCCCACAGTGACGCCTCCGCTGCATGCAGAATGACCCACTCTGACCTCAGGCTTTTTTTCTTCTCTGCCGGTTCTCTCACTCACTCTCTCCCACTACACATGTTCAGAAAGGAGGGCCTGGGGCCACGGGGTGCTTGTGACAAGAGCTAACAAGAGCAGAGGACCGAGAGCCGACACCTGTCTGAAGTGCTTCCTGGTTACTCACTCATCACCAACTCGCTCACATCCGCGCGCGACGAGGTAAGTGCTATCCGCTCCTCACTTTAGAAACAAAGAAATTGAGGCAAAGAGCGTTTGAGCAAATTGCCCAATGACACCGGGGGCTGTCCTAACTGGTTTTCCTAGCTTCGTACCTGCGTGGAGCCCCCGGTCACAGAGCCAAACTAACATCTCCCTCCGAACCAGAGCCCATACTCTGAACCGCATCCTCGTCTAACTTCCACGCCGGGCTTGTGTTCCCCCCAGCCTCAGTCTCCCAGGCGTCCAGGGACAGTCCCTCTGCCTCAAGGCCAGTCTGAGCCCTTCAAACTAGGCCATCAGAAGCTGTTTGTCCTGCCTTGTCCCCACCCCGGAAACCCAGTTGCCCGTCTCTGCATCCTGGGCAAACCCGGCACTTCCCTTTGTGGCCCTGTGTGGGGTGGAAAAACTCTTGTTTCTGGGGAACTAGGAGTAACAGACTTTTCTCTCAATGGCCCTGACCTCTCTGAGTGACCGTGGGGTCCCCTTGATAAGTTAAGCCCCAGGTACGCACTGCCGCACCCTGTAGAGGCTGAGCTGGGGGTCTGAGCCCTTGCCGTCTGCCTGCGCCGTGCCTCCTGACCAGGCTCCCCCTGCCTCTGCCTTTCCTCTTTAGCTCACGGTCCCTTCGTGGTCGCTTCGAAGCTCCCTTGTTCCCTCTGCACCATAGCCTTCTTCTGCATGCTCTTGGCAAGGCCACCGCCATCGTGGATCGGACCAACAGCCTGCATCTTCTGGACCAACACCCAAAGCACTAAATACCACTGGAGGACAATCACCTGAGCACTGGTTGTCCCCGTGAACAGACGTGCTCGGCCCTTGAGTGGTCTCACTATGTCTCTGTCACCCCACGCCTCCGCCAGGATGTGCTTCCTAATGCGCAAATTGTGCCTCAGTGCCCCTCTCTGCTGTGTGTTCTGTGGCTCCGAGCCGCCCTTGGGAGGAGGTCTGACTCGTACCCACAGCCTGGGAGAGTGCGTCTCTGTGGGTCTGCTTCCGTCTCCCCACGGGTCTCTCCTGTTCCAGCCTCAGCACGAGTGTGTCCTGGCCCCAAGTCCCTCTGGCCCACGGGCCCTGCCACCGGCAGTCCCAGGTGGCCACAACCCTCCTCACCCACCCTCCAGCTCTTCCCGTCATCCTCCGAGCCCAGCTCAACATCACTTTCTCTAGAAGCTTCCCTAGCCCTCGATCGGGGCTGCCTGTCTCCCAGAGCATCCTCCACTTCTCTAGCCGTGGCCTCTCCACTCTGCTGGCTCTTCCCTTGTTTACGTCCCCACCACGCCGTCAAGTCACCGAGGGCCGGCGCCCGCCTCTCTGGTCCCTGGTCAGAATCCCAGCACAGAGGGATCCCAGGACCCACGGCCATTTGCCCAATAACAATGTACCAACCGGTGGGGCCCAGACTCTCAGGGAATCTGGTCTCTGAATGTGAACGTGGCTCCTGGAGTCACTTCTGTGTTCTGTGAGGCCTGCACCGACAAGCGCCACCGGGAGGCCCGTTAGTATACGGACATCACAACCTTCCAGAACACTGTCCTTCCAGCGGCAACATGCAAGGCACGGGACTAGGCACGTTGTAAGTTATTTCACCTAATTCCCACACTTCCATACAATCGTTTTATAATTTTCATTTTACGACGGAAACCTAAAGTTGCGAGGAGTGAAGTAACTTTTCTTCGTGGTGAGAGGGGGGCCGGAAGTGGCTTGCAATGTTGACTTTGGGTGTCCTCACTGGCCTCCGTGATGTGGTCCCCAAAACACGGGAGGAATAACAACCCTCATTTTTCTAAGAACGGTCTGTCCTCCTACCTGTCAGTGCAGGGACCTGTCTCTGACCTGGCCTCCAGCGCCCCCGTCCTAACACACTGCGGGAGGGCGGGCACAGGCCGCGGGGTCCTGGGGAGTCCTCCCAGGGCCTGGCACCACCTCCCCCTAGCCCTGGTCTCCTGAGAGGTTCTAAGTGGGAACGGAGGTCAGTATCGTGGCTCCTTCAGAGGTTGTCCTCTATGCCCGCCCGCCCCCGGCCCATCTCACAGAAAGTGACCCAAAGCGGGCCCCGTAAGGAGCCCGGCTGGGCCTCACCCCCCGGGGCTCTAGCCTCAGGATGGAGAGCAGGTCCTCGCCTCAGCTCCCCACCCCAGGCATGGCAGGACATGGACCCTGGTAGAAGGAGGCACAAAACAATTTACTGCAACAATGCTACGTGTTGATAAGGGGCTGCCAAGCACTGGAGGCCTGAGGACCACTCAGCCTGGCTGCCTCTGCCCGACCCTCGCCGACCGTACCCGGAACATTCTTCCAGAGACAGCGGAGAGGGGAGGCCGCAGAGTCAGAGACGCCTGAAGACAATCCCCAGGCCTAGGCGCTGTGAGGAGACACCACAGCAGAGAGCCGCCCAGGGGCTCAGGACGGGAGACCCACCGACCCAAACCACCCGCTCCCGGAGGCCCCGACCCACTCCCCCAGGCCTCACATCGCGCAGGGAGCGGGTCTTCTCCCCAGTCCTCTGCTGAAACGTGCTCCCGGCAGGGGCAGGGCGGCACGGGGTGTCTCATGGGGGCTCCGCTGCGGGGCACGTGCCCGTCTAAGCGGACCGGCCGGTGCACAAGCCGCCCCTCCTCGGCCTCTGGGGCTGCTTCCCGCCCAGCTCCTGAGGCAGCCGAGCCTGCGTCGGGGAACAGAATGTAGACACGGGCCTTCTCGCCGGGTCCCCGCCTGCAAATGCCAGTTGTGCCCCGGCTTTGCCCCCCCTGGCTTGCCCCGATGGGCCTCACCTCCTCCCCGGTGTTTCCGGGCGACCGATGGCCGAGCCGCGGGGAACGGGACTCCGGGAGCAAATCCAGCCAAACAAACGCGGAGCGAAACCTCTCGGGGCCTTCAGCGCGCAACGGGGCGGAGGCGGCCGCGAGAGGCTGGGCCTGGACAGCGCCCGGCGCCCTGAGTAAGGGGCCCGCCCCAGCGGCCGCCCCCGCCCCGCCCCGCCCCGCTCCCCGCGCTTACTCCGTTGCGGGGAGGGACTTCGCTCCGGCTTCAGGAGACGGACTCTGCGGGAGCCCTCCCCGAACCAGCTGGCTGGAGGGGGACCCGGCCGTCAGGACGAACCGTCCGCCCCTCCGTAAGGGGTCAGGGTGGGTGGGCCATGATCTGGAAGCCTCCTCCTACGGTTTTACGGGGCAACTCTCCCCCGTCGTCCTAGATACTGCCCGATCCAAAGCAGGGCTGGGTCTGGGGTCAGGCGGGCGAGGCACTTTCCCTATACAACACGGAAGGGGCGCCATGAAAACTCACAAGTTAGGAGAAATAATATTTTGATGCAGCGTTCTAAAAATCGAAAATAACGCAAAAAACCCACGAAGAGCTCCTACGTTGCTATGTGCACATGCACGGCTCCCCTTGCATGCCCACCCCAGGGCCAGCACCAGGAGAGCTTGTCCATCACCCGACTGCGGCGCCCTGGGCAGCTCCTCCTGTGCCACGAACCCTACCTCCGCCAGGCCTTCTGCTATGAGCAAGGTGCCCGTCCTCTCCTCACACCCAGACCCAGCCCCTGTGCACCTAGACACACGGATCTGTGTGGCGTGGTGAATGGGGCTGGGCTCCCAAGGTCAGCAACCATGACCACTCTCTTCCCCCTGTCCACATGGGAGCTCCTCTTGGCATACCCCATCCCCTTGAAGCCCCCAGCACTGTCTCCTCTTCTGAGGGCTGGGGCTGGATCCTGTTCAGTGTTCGAACCCCACACATACCAGGGTCATGAATGAAGAATGCATGTGGGATTCTGATTTGGGGTGGCTTCCATTTCCCATAGCATCCGAGCAGGGCAGCCCTTGGGGGCTCACTTCTAGGGATGGGGTCTTAAGCACCCCAGCAGCTTGATCGGGTGGGGTGGGGGGAGCACGGCCGGACCTCTACAGCCTTAACGGTTTGGGTCTGTCTGGGTATCTGCAAGGTGTCCGAAGAAAGGGCTCAGGACCCCTGTCCTTCTTCTTCCTGTCTTTAGGCTAAACATTTCCAGACCCTTTAATAGATCTCCATTTGGCGTCCCTCCTGGACCCCCCAGAGGGTCTTGGGGTGGGGCTACTTCAGGTCCTCAAAGTCTTAGGCTGGTTGTGGGTTAATTTCTCTCTTCCCTAAAGACCACCATCAGCTTCGAGCACCTCCACACTTGCCCTCAGGAGTTGAAACCACCTGGTGATCTCTCTCCCTTGGTTCATTCCCACCTTCCCTGCCCAACCAGGCCCCTGTTTCTGCTCTTGCCCCACCACATGAGAATCCCCACAGAGCAACA
This sequence comes from Pteronura brasiliensis, assembly GCA_004024605.1. Lineage (NCBI taxonomy): Eukaryota > Metazoa > Chordata > Mammalia > Carnivora > Mustelidae > Pteronura > Pteronura brasiliensis. The sequence goes on along the minus strand of PJEN01008689.1, from coordinate 1,988 downwards.
AGGGCTCCTTTTAGAACGTAAACCAACCTTTCTCAGAGTACACAGCAAAACTCTAGAGATGGACTGTACTCTTCCCCTTCTGTTCTGCTACCACATCTCACTCACACTCTTGCTCATGCCACTCCGGCCACATGGACCTCCTTCTGCAGTGCAACTGCGCCAAGCTTGTTCTTGCCACAGGGCCTTTGCACTTGCTGTTCCTTCAGTTTGGAATATTCTTCCCCTAGAAATCCACAGGACTTGTCCCTTTACCTCATTTGAGTCTATGAATTAAATACTCCCTTATCCCCCAAACATTCCCTGCCTGCATTATTCAAAACAGTCTCTCCCCACCCCCCAAACGCTGTCCCTTTACTCCATATTTGCTTATCGTCTGCTCCACGAGGGCAGGGACTCTGTCTGTTTTGTTCTCTGCCGCACTGCGAGTGTCAGAATGGCCCCGGCACACAGCAGGTGCTCGTGAATACCGACTGAATCAGGAAATGAGTTGGAGAGCCGGCAGCCGAGCCTGTGCTCTCGGCCCTCACACCCAGTGTCTGGGGTATGAGCCCAACACCGTGGCACACAGCAGATCTGCTCCCTCTCTTTACATCCAAAATGGCACCTCTCCCCTGGGCCCTCATTCCCAGCCTCCATGATTTCTGGATCCTGGAAGATCCAAACTTTCCGTCCTGGCCATCTTCGACTCCTGCTGAGTTGAGTCCCCAGCCTGCCTTCCCAACGTTGCCCGGTATTTTTAGAGGAGCACTTCTTGTGTGTTTCCGAGGCCAATTATCCCAGCTGCCTCTCTGAGTACATTTCCACTTGCTAGTTCATTTTTTTCGATCTGTACCAACACTGATGAAATGGCCCGCTAACTGTGTGCCAATCCTCAACCATAATGACATCCCGGGCCCGAGTGGCCTCTGCCGCCACAGCTCCCGCAGTGGGAGCTCACAAGAGGGGCACGAAAGGGATCCAAATGCACAGTTGGTCTGACAGGGAGAGGGTCAGGAAAAGGAGAACCAGATTCCCTTTGGGTGGGGGTGGGATGGTGCTGCCAGCCAGCATGTTGGGAGAACACCAAGCCCTTGGTCCCCAAAGAACGTCTTGCGTTTTCTGCTCTGTTCTTCTGCTGTGGACGCTCCGCCAACGGAAGGGTTTGGCTTTACCCCCAGATCTCTGGGACCGAGGCTGATCTCTGAACAGTGACTGTCCCGTGTGAATCTGGCAGGCCTGACAGAGCAGCAGTCGGCACAGAGTTGGGACCCACAGACCCAGGCTGTGGGAATGAATGAACTCATCTCCAAAGGGGGTGTTCAAGGGATCAACCCAGCTGTCTGCCACCAGCTCTGGATCTGGAGACTTTGATGGGCCTACGGGATGGCAAAACCATCCCCCTAGATTGTTCATATGACGTCCTGAGTTTGTTCCAGCTGCAGGGAGGGGTCCCATGGGTGCCGTTAGGATCTCAAGATGGCCGCTTGCGGAGAGCAGGGTGTGGAAGGCAGCCCAGAGGGCTCTGGGTCCAGCTCCTGCCTGGGAAAGTGCACTCTGCTTTCCTCCCTGGCCTTCCCTCCTTCCCAGGCTCCCTCCCTCTGCTAGAGCCATACCTTGCCATCTGTCTTCACGGGGGCCACGAGCTTCCTCCCTGGTGCCTTTGCCCAGGCTGTACCTTCTGCCAAATCACTCTTCTTCCTTCCCCAACATCCAACTCCCACCGGTCCTTCTAGACCCTCAGGGATGCCCTCCTTGAGGCCTGTCCAGAGCACCCGCTTCTCTCCCACCCAGCCTCGCCAGATCAGGGCTACCGAAAGTGTGGCTCACACTGCCTGTCCGTGAACTGTCTGAATTCCAAGCTTTGGATGGAAATTGTGGGTGAGCTTTGAAAGCATTTACAGTAATTCAGCTGAGTAATTTTATGTCGGTGGAACCTAAGAATAAAAACTTGAGCCTTTTTTCCTTGTTTGTCTAGTCATTCATTTTTATTGCGTTTTATAAAAGTCTCC